>CABHPP010136283.1:3225-56266 GCA_902168425.1 Peromyscus attwateri | reverse complement strand
TATATATATATATATATATACACACACATATATATATATGATCCTACAAACAATACACTTAAGACTTCACTACCATTAACAGATTAATCATATATATCCTCTCCTTTATTACAAGAAATAAACAAAAGCTTAACATTCCATCACTCAAAATGGCAACATTGAATTCCTTCCCCAAACCTGCAGGTGGTGTTGGCTAATCAACAGGCAAACTATCTACAAGGCAGGTATTAGTTATTACCAAGTGACTTAACCAGAATATCCACTCTGGTAGAATACAGTGAAGAAGAAAGGAATTGGAAAAACATATAGGAGTTCCATAAACTGAACTATTTCAATCTGATTTTAAAATTCAACATGCATTTTATATTATTATGTATTATTTGCTGGATGTATTAGGGCTAGGCAAAGACATAAGAAACAGTAAAAAAAAAAATACTATCTCTTATGATTCTTGCATCTTCTCTGTTAGCTGAGTTTTGTTGACTCTGGTAAGATACTTCATAACCTTAGAAAATACCCTACATTGCAGTATTGAGAAAGCTTATGTACAAAGAGCTAGATAACACAAGACAGTCAGTTGGACCTTTGAAATAAAATGATTTTTGAAAGAGCTGTGAAACAGTAAGTCTCAGATCACTTAACACAAAGATGGTTCAAATTTTAGTGGAAGCGACTGAAAAATTCTTGAGTCCATATATTTGGACCCTCAAATATACCAACCACATTAGGACTTCAAATCACCAGCCTCAAATTTAAAAAAAAAACCTAGAGATAAAATGTTTCCCAGTCATCTTTTATATATTTAGTTTCCTTCTCCCGTTGGGAGAGAAAATGAAGAGTAGGCATTATTTTTATCATATTATCATTGGAGTAAAACTCCAAAGGAAACTTACCACCTGAGTTTGGCCAAGATTGAATGCATCAGTGAAAGTCAGACGAACTTGCAATAAAGGGCAACTACGCATCCTTATCTTTTCTGCTTCCTTACACTTTCTCCATAGAACTTTATTTTATTATTATTATTTATTTACTTTGCATGTAAGTGTATAGTCATGGGCATGCTACTGACCTCATATGAAGGTCAGAGAATAATTTGTTGGAGTCAATTCTCTGATTGCACAAGGTAGGTCCTAGAGAATTGGACTGAGGTTGTTGGACATGGTATCAGGTCCCTTTATTCACTGGACCATCTGATCCCACAGAACTTTTTAAAATTCTCCAGTATCATCAAGTGATCATTCTTGGGACATAACATCTTCAGTGTTTACTCTTGAAAGTGTTATGACTCATTTCAGAAAATGATAGTTCTGTTCTGACCCTAGTACATGACAGTTATCCATCTCCTTTGACCTGTTCTCCTCTGGGAAGTACTGAGCAACTCATCACTTTCATCATACTCATGTAGTATTCACCTGTGGTGTTATCATCCAATTAGCCTCCCTTGTTCTTGGCAGTTTCCAGATATCCTGAACTAATCTACACACATGCAATATGTTAACACAATGACAAACTTCACAGACAGTCTATACCAAGTAGAGAAACAAGCCAATTACATATCTTAACAAACTAATAAAGTAGTAAAGAAAAAACAATACATTTTTAAAAAATTCAAAAAGCCTCATTTTGTAATATTAAAAAGCAAGCAATAATAGTAATAAAAAAGTCAAACATTTCCTGTACCTCAAGATTTCATCCCCTTCACCTTTCACCTTTTTTTTTTAATCAGCATGGTACTCATTACATGCTCAAAATTTAGAAAAGTAAAAATGTCACTGAACACTAAACACATTTTTCTTAATCATTCCTTCACCATACTGTATCCTTATTTAATTTGCCACACTAAAAGATTTTTACAAATCCAAGCCTGCTTTTTCAGCCAGAATTGCTTTTATTGTTTTACTTTTGCTCTAAATAAAAGTTAAGGTACAATGGTAAAGTTTTATTTTTGTTGTCATAAGGTACATTTTATCTTTACTGTAGAAGAAAATACACGAATATTGTCTAAACCTGCCATATCATGAGCAAGTTGTAACACAGACTGTACTAAACCATGCACAACATTGAAGAAGATATAACAGAATGTTATCAATGTAAGATGGCATTGTTCTCTGAGTAACCAGCAGGAATGTTATATAAGGGCAGTCAATATTAAAAGGCACATGAGAGTCATCATGTAAGAGGCTGGTCCATAAATCAACATAACAAATAACAGAAAACAGGCCTTGTCCATTTAAAAGGTAGAATGTCTATTTGAGACAAGTAGAAAAATATAAGATGCATCCTCAACAAAGTCAAGATCCACCATGGTTAGTGGATCCATGCTAGAAACATGGGTACATATAACCATTTTGTGTTGTAATTCACTAACCCTAACTTATATTCCACATGATCCAAAACATCAGAGGGAGTGGTACACCCAATTCTTGCTGCACATATAGTATGCACATATAGTAAGCATTTGCAACAAAAGCTTTTATGTACCAGGCACTAAAGGGACAGGGATGTGCCTCCTGTGCTCAGGTCTTTGAATGCAATGAGCTTTATGAAGCTTTCAGCAAACTTGTCTCAAGGACAAAGTTCTTATCTGGAACAGAGGAGACGCATGGGGCTGTGAGGACACTTCCCTCGGACACATGATCTATTTTTCTTAGACTAGAAACTGGCATCCCTGCCAGTTATGATATTTGTATTACATAAGCATTCAGAGTCTGAAAGTCATTTTGCTTACGTATTCACAGCCAGCTAATCCTGAAACTCACAGAGTGGGCAGGCCATGTGCTATTATCTTCATTTTCAAACGAGGAACAAATGATGATTCAAACCATCAGGGATATATCAAAAAAAAAATCCATCATAAACGAGTCATTGTATTCCTGAATATTATGATTCTAGTCAGCTTTAAAAACATTTAAATGCTTTTCTAGATTTCATTTCTGCTTAAGGTTTAAATATGGGAAATCAAAATGTTTTTGATCTTCCTATGAAAAGGCTAATTAGTACTCAACTTGTAGTCACTAGCATAGAAATATTTTTACTATTCATTGTATTTATATGACCTTTAATAAAAATTATTTTGTAAAGGTACTTCTATTTTTATATCCCATTTATAATACATATTGATTAGAATTATGGCATGATTTCAAACTTCATCTCTTCAACATAATCTATACAGGAAAATCACAAGTTTGAAATATAAACTGCAGTAATTATGTGTGTGCTCCAACAAAAATTACTATATGAAGGGGGTACAGAAATGCTTTTGCAGAATTTTGCAGAATTAAAATACTAATTATACGCCGGGCGGTGGTGGCGCACGCCTTTAATCCCAGCACTCGGGAGGCAGAGGCAGGCGGATCTCTGTGAGTTCGAGGCCAGCCTGGGCTACCAAGTGAGTTCCAGGAATGGCGCAAAGCTACACAGAGAAACCCTGTCTCGAAAAACCAAAAAAAAAAAAAAAATACTAATTATGAACTTACCCATCTCATCCCTTACCATTTAAGATTTTTTTGACTAGCAGTCAGAGTGTTTCTTTATTTATACAGAATTTAGTAAACATGGATACATTCATGATGTTCCAAAACATAGATCATAACATTTTTGGTTTTGGACATGTGTTTCACTTCCTTTTGATCATCCTTTAGTCATTATTAATACACTGAGATTTTTAACGTAATATTTTTATTAATTCTTTGAGAATTTCAGACATCCATGCAATGCATTTTGAACATACTTCCTCCCACTACTCCCCTAACCCCACCTGCATCCGTGTCTCATCTCTCTCCCCTTTTCAATTTCATGCTCTGTCCCTATTTAATAATCCACCAAGTTTAATTTGTATTGCCCATATATGTACAAATATGGAGTGATCCTCTAGAGCATGGTTGTCCTCCCAAGGGCCATACTGTTAAGGAAAACCCCCAGAAGACATCAGCTGTCAATAGCGGCTTATGAATGTGTTGCATGTTACACAGAGAGGAGTGCATCTCTAAAACTTACCCCCACTGACTGCATTATATGCACTGAAAGAATGGGATCTTTATTTCAATACCCATATTCTGGACTGAAAATATGAATTACCAGCAGTTTCTCAAGAAAAACACTATAGAAGGTCTTACTATTAGGTACAAAACTGTACAGCCAATTACTGCAGAGACACATCAATAATCAAGTATGTGCCCCATTTTAAAAGAGCTTTCAATATATTAGGAAAGGTAGGACTTGGGTCCCACCATTATATTTCAAAGTAGAAAGGTAGTTATTATTAAACCTCTACAGAAATGTAACAAGGCAGTTCTGGGGGTGGGGGCACAGTACTTTCAGATGGAGCAACCGAGGAAAGCCTTCAGTATTTGATAGCTTTAGAATGAAGATGTTAACATATTGAAATAAATGGCAATACTCCACATCCTAAATAAATGAAAAATATTCTACAACGTCAAAAAGTTTATCCTACATTGGAAAACTTGATTACAAATTAAATTTGAAGCAGCAGAATGGGATGAATCCTTATAAAACGAGGAACAAAAACCAATGTTTGGTTTAGATATCTTAATATGGGCTTGCACGCTGTATTCTATCAAATGCCTACTTTTTCGAGCAGACTTTATGCCCTAAGACTCTTAACAATCAAACTGACCAGATGAATGCCTGTCTATTCACTAAAGTTCTGTATGAAAATAAAGCAAATTAAATATTAATATAAAAACATTTACTTGATGAAACACCAAACCTTATATAATATAGACAAGACAATGTAAAACTTTGAGAAAACCACAGAAACTTCATAAATGTACATTAAGCATGCCCTTGTGAGTTATAAATCATAGGTCTTTACAGAGTAAATGATTATTTCTAATGAAAGTACTGCACGGTGTTGACATTTCCTGAATATATATATTATATGCTCGGTTCTAAAACTTGAGAATAACTAGTTCATAGGAGATGAAAGATTAGAAAAGAAATGTCCATGGCTACGCTGTAAATAAATTCTAGACATAACAAGATTACTCAGCTCTAAAGCTAGTGTAATGTCTTTCTATTAACCTAAACATCAGATGTCTGTAAAATAAACACTATGCTGGTTTCTAAAGATATGAACACATTAGGGTTTTCTAGATATCAACTCTTCCATGTTGAAAAAAATACATGGACTATTCTGTATCCTTCTATTGGGTCACAGAAATAAAGGGCATCTATAAAGAAAAGTGCAAAGCTCATGGCTACCAAAACAAAAACAAGACAGAATTATAGATTCTGTAGGATTTCATTCCACTTTACTGTTTAAATGGACCACTAACATTGACTCAGATATGGAAGACAGTCAAGCTACTCTGAAGTCAAGCAGTTCTTGTAAATCCTGAATCACAGGGAGCCTGGGTGGGGAACAGAGTGTACACATAAATTAATTTTCCCGTTTTATGAAAAATAAAAAGAAACCTTTTGGCATAGAACTTCAAACACATTTCCCAGAAACCAGGAAAGATAATGATGAGATAATTAGAGAGACACACTGATCACATCCGCCTTCAGAAAGGACAGGTCTAGCAGTGAGAGCTTGTGAACATCTCCAAGGCCATGACAGAAGAGAAAAAGGCTCCCAACGCTTTCATGTGACTAGGTGCACTTTTTCCTCACCAGGTAGTGGGGACAGCCAGGACTAGACAGTTCTACTCTATTCAAGATATCCCCAATGTTCAAATAAACAGAAACTGAGGTGATTCAGAAAGATGTAACAGCCCATATGATGAAGTGGCTGTACACTGGATCCATGAGACTCTGCCACAAATCTTTGTTTCTCAGTGCCTAAAGTTCCTATAATTTTTATAGAATACGTATGCTTGGAATGATTATAAGTTAACTAACATTTTGGTTAACGCTACCTAATAGGTTAATTGGTAATAATTGCACTGAAGTTTAATGACTGCATTCAGATAATATGGTTCAATAACATCATTATGCAATTAAATTTCAAAGGAAAAACTGAATAGGTATATTTTTTTGTGGTCTTACGATTCTCTGTCTAGCATAATAAAAAGTAGATCAGAGCATTAGTGATGATGCCCAATAAATATCTTAACTGTTAGCTACACATAAAATGTTTATATCCCTTTCATAAAAAGTAGTCTGGTTAGATAGATCCATAAGTTGGCTTTCTCTGGAAACACTCAGAAATTCTTTAAGCAGTTGATATTGCATGTATTATTGTACTTATATACATACAAACAGACTCTTGAGGTTGTTTATCAAGCTATGATAATCTTAAAATTTCTAACTCTGTAGATAATGAAGCAACACTTCAACATGCTTTGGCATTATACAAACAAGTTGCTTAATTGCAAAAACCTCAATTATGCAAATTCTTATTACTCAAACATCTTAGCATTTTGTACTATATGGACACAAGAGAACAGTAGAACAGTCTAGACATTCTTGCTAGTTAGATCCAGGAGACCTTCTATAAAACTGTAAGGAAAACTTGTTTTGATTATGGGTCATCTTAATTTTTAATGAGGTTATTTGCATATGTGTGTGCAGTCATGTGCATGCACACTTGTAGATAAAGATGCCTGAGGAAGCCAAAAGGGGGTGTGTGATTTTTTTGGTGCTGGAATTACAGATGGTTGTGAGCTTTCCAATGTGGGTGCTGGCATCCAAACTCTGGTCCTCTGACAGAGCAGTAAGTGCTCTTGCCTTAGGTCAGAGTAGAAATATGTATGTAGGAAAATATACACTATACAAATACAAATACATGGGTAAATGAAGCACCTATCCAGAGCCAGAACTTACTGAGTCCAAAGGTGTTATACTCTGAATAGGAGAAGTAATTTAGAGTGACTGTTGATTTCCGAGGAATATGCCAACATACTATGTACATTCCCCTAGCCATAAATAACAGAAGAGCTATTCTCTACTGAAACTGATAGGGGGAAAAAATCAACATATTATATAACGTATTTCACTAAAATGTCTACAGGAATTAATATATATCATTTTGAATTATCATTCTTTTTTTTAAATGAGGAAAACAACAAACAAGTATCTATATGTGAGAAATTTAGGGTTAGGATTCTATCTCAGTGCCAAACTAAACTGTCAAGAATTGAAAAATCAAAAATATGTATAGTATTCACTTAATTTTGTTTCCATAAGATAACATGGGAAGATAAGACAACTCTTACAGTACAAAGATTTTATCAGACGTGTGTGTGTGTGTGTGTGTGTGTGTGTGTGTGTGTGTGTGTGTGTGTGTGTATGTGTATGTATTCCCATCTGAATACCTTCTTACAGTTTTAGATGATGTGGATGCATTTCTTCTCCATTATAAAATATGAATACAAGCATCACCTCTAGTGGAATAGCCAGAAGAAGCAACTGCTTTTGTTCTCTATTTTCCAAGCAAAGTCACTATGCCAACTTTATCTATCATTTCCTCCAAAAGAATGGAAAGGGTGAAGTGCTGAACAATAATTGTTCTTGAAGAAATTAAGGGAAGCAAAATTATAAACCTAACACTGTGCTCAATGGAATCATTTCAAAGCATCATTTTGTAACTCTCATCGATTCTTCATTAAATTTTCACTTCAAAATTCAAGTTCAAACTGCTAGTTTAACTATTTAGCATTCAGTTCAATTGACAATATTGTTGGAAATATATTTTGCAGCTGACTCCTCTGGACTGATTCAATGTGAGACAGAGTTGCTCAATGCCAGAAAAACACAAAGAAGAAATGATGTGATTAAGTTCTTCTTCAGCTCTGCAGGCACATCTCTGGAGTTTAAACCGAGCACTTGTTACACCCATGAATAAATCAGTTTTTCTTTTTTCCTCACCTTGGTCCTCCTTTTTATGATGGCAAGAACCAATCTCCATTGGGAAAATGCTATGGTCATCAATACAGATATGGTTGTCCTTAGATTTTTTTTAGGACATTTTTAAGCTTAAACTAACCAGGTCAGCCGGGCGGTGGTGGCGCACGCCTTTAATCCCAGCACTCGGGAGGCAGAGGCAGGCGGATCTCTGTGAGTTCGAGGCCAGCCTGGTCTCCAAAGCGAGCTCCAGGAAAGGCACAAAGCTACACAGAGAAACCCTGTCTTGAAAAAAACCAAAAAAAAAAAAAAAAAAAAAACTAACCAGGTCACTTATGCTTCATTATTTTCTTGGTGTAAAAATCAATTGTATACCTGGAATACAGGTTACTCTTGTTTTTGGAAGAATAGCACTTTTCAATTCTTTTCAATTGACACCAAGTTACAGAAAAAAATCTGAAGAGAGATACCCCTATGAACAGAGTTCCTCTTATTCCTCTGAGATGTTTATCTTTGACTCAAGATCAAGATCTTTGATTAAAGATCATTAACTTCACATTCTATAGTAACTGGCACATAGTAGGCAAGTAACAAATACTTGTTAATAAATATTAGACTATTTAATTTCTTTTTATCTTAGCAAAATTCCTCATGTCTCTAAATGAAAATTATTTTTATTTATATAAATCCAGTACTCAAACCCATCATTAATCTCGCTTAATATTATTAAACTGAATAATCATATGATGGCAAATTAGGTTTTGATAATTAATTCGGTTCTCTCACTAAGTATTCCAGTGGCTTTGGATCACGGTGTGACATTCTCTGAGTCTCACTTTCATATCCTGTACATGGGACGGAACACAACTGTCACGCTTATTTGAAAGGTTGAGGAAGGATGTGGGAGAGCTTCCCCATGCTTGTCCCACCACAGGGAACAAAACCATGACTAGTGCTTATCTTTGGGATGACTTTAAAAACAGCAATATCTTCTCAGTTCCAGAACCAATAGACATATTTTTTTTACCATCAAATTTGAATATAGTTTCTTTAAAAAAAGAACCTTACCTCTTAGAAAACTAAAAAAAAATAAATAAATAAAAAAGTCACTGGTGTAGAACTTTATTTGCGTTCACCGTTTTCTACATAGTTTTTTACTGTCTATTTTATCAGCTTTACTGTCTTGTTGTATTTTAGTTTAAGGTACACAGAAATAGGGAAGGATTTAAGTTAATAATGAATACTTAGATAGAAAATATTATACAGCAATAACTCAAACATTTTTATATTCCCACATCCTGGTTTCTTTCTCTGTCTCTTTCTATGCCCATCTACTGTTTGATATCCCTCACACTTTGATGCATCTATGTATAGGGATACAAAGCCTAAAGGCACGTATTAGTTTGTGTGAATGAGCTGGAGCTAACCGTTTGCTACCTGAACAATAGTCAATTTTGCTGTCCCATTGGACTTCAGGTTGCTCCTCTTTCTGTATGTATTCAGACAGACAGTGTGATCCTGCATGATACTAGGAGCTTAGGCCTCTCCTGAGGGACTGAAGCTAAGCCAGAGCACATATCCAGCCTGTCCAAGCTCAGTTGCAAGTCCAATATCAAGTACCACATACTAATAAGTTATTTCTGTGACTATTGTCCTTCAATTGCTCAAAGTAGCTACAGCTCTGAAGGTTGATCTATCAGTCTCTTCTACTGCAGTCACATATTTTCATCTCCTCCCATGTACCACAAAAGACTCATCTCGGGATTTAGTCATGCTTAAGTCTTTCACACATACAAAATATCCCTTCTCTTTAAGTTCATCTCCCTAAAGCCAATTGTGACCTAATAGATGAAAAATCTACTAAGGATCTTCCCATTCCAACTTTATTGATTTGTTAATTCCTCAGTTTGGATGAGTTCATAATAAAATAATTCTGAGATACAATAATTGTTTTCCTTCTCCCTCTGTATATTACTTGTGATGTATTGATAGTTACAATGGATTCTTCTCAGTCTCCTTAATGTCATTGTTCAATATTTTTCACTCGGCCTAATACCCATGGGCTATCCTCTTGCTGTAAAGCTTCCAATTTTGTCATTGAAAACCCTTCCCCTCTATAAGACTCCAGAACAACATGGAGAACTTAAATAATTCCCTTTCAGAATTTTTTTGAAGAAGCTCAGTCCATTTTCAGGATATACTTTCTTTTTTTCCTGTATGATACTCTAATAACTAACTCCAAAATTGTTAGTAATCTGGGTAGCTCATCCTTAGTATTTACATTAATAATTGGCATATGGTAAGTTCTTACAAAATATTCTATGAGGAAGTAGGTAGTCTATTCATTAACTTGGACAACTTCATAATATAAAACCTAGTGAAAGAATGGATGCCAGTGAAAGAGTTGGGCATTCACTGTGGGAGAAATATATAGTATTGCCATTGCATGAAATTTGTTATTCTCAGATATCTAGTATTCTTCAAAAATCACTAAGGCCAGCCCTGCTTTCATATAAGACAAGGCACTATCAGGGATATATGTTATTTAAACTACTACAGGAAGATCCCAACAAACTTTGACACAGTATCTTTTTTATTAATAATTAAATTTATATATTTATTTTATATCCAGACCACAGTCTCCCCTCCCTCCACTCCTCTCATTCCCTCTCCCCACCTCCTCTCTGCCCCCTCAATCCACTCATCCTCCTTTTCTGTTTAAAAAGGAGCAGTCCTCCCATAGACATCAACAAAGCATGGTATATCAAGTTGTGGTAAGACTAAGCACTTCCCCTTGTATTAAAGCTGGGCAAGGCAACTCAGTTTGAGAAATAGGTTCCCAAAAGCCAGCCAAAGCCTTAGGGACAGCCCCCTGATCCCACTGTTAGGAGTCCTGCAAGTAGACCAACCACACAACTGCTACCTATATGTAAAGCTAGGTCAGTCTCATGCAGCCTCCCTGGTTGTCCGTTCAGGTTCTGTGAGATCCTATGAGCCCAGGTTAGCTGATTCTGTGGGTTTCCTTGTGATGTCCTTGACCGCTCTGGTTCCTACAGTCCTTCATCCCTCTCTTCAGCAGGATTCCCCAAGCTGGGCCTAATGTTTGACTGTTTGACACAGTATCTTATACCTAGCTATGAGTAAATGCTAAAGTCTTTCCCCTAACCAATAGTTTTGCTTCAAACAGTCTATAATTAAAATTATTCTTTCCTCTAATATATTTTCTTATGAAAGAAGAAAGCATATTTAGAAATTTAGTAAGTAGTTTAGAGTGTTTAAATGGTATTGGCATTTAAGGAATGGTCTCCAGTGATATTCTAACATTTGACAGGAACTAAGTTTTACAATGTTTTTAAAATAAAAGCTTTCTTTATTCCTAAAGTTGACACAAATATTTCACTGAAGTTAAATTTTGAATTAGACTTTAATACTTTCAGAGTCCTCTAGATAAAATATTGATGTTTTAGATAATTTCTCCACATTTAACACCTAAATACAAATTTTATGTAATTTTCTTCGGTATTTTAATAAATCATAAACTTAAATTCTCTTTTTGTTAACTTTGATGTGATATTTCTTACGAGGCCTCAACTAGAAATTTTTATTCCACATGAAAAGAAACAATAATTACACTTAGATGGTGGAGTGAAGTATGTATTTTGATACAGAAGTCCTTTTCAGGTCAGAGTTTTGCTATGTAGGCCGGGTTGGCCTCGAACTTGCAATCCTCCTGCCTCACCAGCTAGGGTCCTAGGCATATATGCCACTGCTGCTGGCTAGAAGTTTACTTAAACTTGTATCCTATTCCCATCTTGTCGGTTATCACAGTTTCAGTGAAAATCTCTCTCCCCCACCCCCTCTCGTTCTTCTTCTCTCACATACACTTAGCACACACTCTGCCCCTAGATTAACATCCCCAAGGAGAGTTACTCAATTGTCACTGTATTCATCTACCCAGGCCCTGAGCATAATTTGATTTCAGAGTGTTTGATTAGCACCAGGAAGAAGAAAAAGGATGTTGATTATGAGCACATGATCAAAATAAAATATCAGTGTGGTAGCATGCTAAGTGAATTTAAATAATTCCCAATATCCACAGTGACACAGATTTGCTCATCTTTTCTTTCCCACTTTCAGAGTGAAGGCACTTATACCAGTTACAATCACAGCCACATCCCCCACTAAATCCAGCTACATGCTCTTTAGTTACAACTGCCATGCGTTCCTTTTTAATCATCTGGTAAAACCAAGAGAAAAAAGTCAATAAATAGTAAATGTAGACACCAACGGGTCACCCAATACCCTTTTCTCTCTGTCCTCTCCTATACATGAAAGAACTGTACATGTAATTTGGCATTTGCCAGTACAACATAAACAGAAATCAATTTTGGGAATGTAACTTTGGCAAGCATCTCTCAAAACATATCTTCTTTTATGCATTGCCTTTTAGCTACATCTGCTTCCCTCCTAATCTAGCCAAAATAAAAAAAAAAGAGGAGAAAGAGAGAGAACAGACAGCAGAAGACTCAGAATTCCTCTTGCAGCCATAATGATAAAAACTGTAATAGTCCCATATATTCAAAGATCTTATTATATTTTCCTGTTTTAATTACTAATAAAATATGCTGAAACTAAATTAATGTGAAGGTTTTTGAGGGATGAGTGATAACAATGGGCAGCTAAGGGTAGAAAAGGCAATATAAACTTAAAGAGAGCCGAATACTATTCTAACAGGAAGAAAAATGTTCCACCCTTATAATCATGATACGAGCTGCTCAAGAAGCAAAGGGAGTGGGTTCCTTCCTACATCTCCAAACCATCATGTTCACCTGGGAATGTTAAAATGACTCCATGTAACTGAGCCTCTCTTTTTGTTTTCCTGATTCTCTAGCATTTGAAATGTCAAATACAGGGAAACACATTCACTCAGATGTACTGTCTTTATTTGGCATTCATTATATATCACCTTGTCATCATTTTATTACAAGATCTTTCTAAATTTTTAACCTGTATCAGAGTAAACAATTTTCTAAATCTACAGCAGTGTCTAAGGTCCTAAGTCTCCTCTTTTGCTTCCTTAGATACTAATTAGGTTTTTCAGTTACCTTGTTTCACACTTGTGTTATGATTCATGCAATAATACAAAAAGACAGAACAAAAATATAATGATACTTCTGGCCACAGGAGGATTTTCTTTATATATATAGAATATATATATATAGAATATATAATATATATATATGTTTATTAAGTATAAATTCTTTTTGCATAGAATATAATCTGAATACAGTTTCCCTCCCTCTGTCCTCCCAGTTCCTCCCTTCCTCCCCTCCCATCGTGATCCTCTCCCTTTCTGTCTCTCACTAGAGAGGCTTCTAAGTGATAATAACATAAGAATAAAATATAATAAGACAAAAACCATCATATTGAAGTTGGACAAGACAAGCCAACTGAAAAGTAAAAGAGCCCCAAGAGAATCAAAGAAGACCCACTCATTTACACATTAAGGTTTCCCATAAGTACTAAACTGAAAACAACAGTATCTATGCAGAGGACCTAGTGCAGACCCATGTAGGCCCTGTGCATGCTGCTTCAGTCTCTGTGAGTTCATATGAGCTTTGTTCAGCTGCCTTGCTCTCCTGGTTTCCACTGTCCTGTCTCCCCCACTCCTTCTGCCTCCTCTTCCACGGGGTCCCCAGAGCTCTAAAGGGTGGGATTTGATGGAGATATGTCATTTAGAATTGTGTGTTCCAATGTCTCTTTCTCTCTGCATAATGTCTGGCTGTAGGTCTTGTATTTGTTCCCATCTGCTGTAAGAGGAAGCCTCTCTGATGATGATTGAATAAGGCACTGATCTATGGTTATAGCAGAATATCATCATGAGTCATTTTATTGTTACTTTTTTTTTTTGACCAGTAGTATTTGCTTTGACCATAGTTCTCTGGGATATCAAGTCTCTGGTTCTTGTTCAACCAAACAGTGTCAGGTATGGGTTATATCTCATGGAGTGGACCTTAAGTCATATCAAATGTTGGTTGGTTACTCCCACATGGTTTGAAATACTTGCAAACCAAATCAAAGAACACATCAAAAAGATCATTCTCCATGATCAAGTAGTCTTCATCTTAGAGATGCAGGGATGGTTCAATATACAAAAGCAATAAATGTAATCCACTATATAAACAAACTGAAAGAAAAAAAAAACTCATAATCATCTCACTATATGCAGAAAAGGCCCCTGACAAAAATCCAGCACCCTTTCATAATAAAAGTCCTGGAGAGATTAGGGATAAAAGGGATATACCAAAACATAATAAAAGCAGTTTATAGCACATCAATAGCCAACATCAACTTAAATCGAGAGAAACACAAAGAAATTCCACTAAAATCTGGGACAAGACAAGTTTGTCCACTCTTTCCACACCTATTCAGTATAGTACTTGAAGTCTTAGCTAGAGCAATAAGGCAGCTGAAGGAGATGAGGGAATACAAATTGAAAAGGAAAAAGTCAAAGTATCTTTATTTACTGATCATGTGAGATAGTCTACATAAGTGACCCTAAAAATTCCACTGGTGAACTCATACAGCTGACAAACACCTTCAGCAAAGTAGCTGGATACAAAAGTAACTTAAAAAAATCAGTAGCCTTCATATATAAAAATGACACACAGGAGAATTTTCAAACTGTATAACATTCATGGTGCGTCAATCCAGTGCGGACAAGAAATTGGTTCTGGCAGATAACTATGAATAAACCGGAGAGTTTCCTAGAGGGAGCCCGGGTTCGGATCACTAAAAGACCTCATTTGTCACCTTTCAGCTCCTCTTTTGGGTAAGTTCTCATGAGTCCAGACACAGTTTTGAGATAATGAATATAATTACAAAATTCAGGCTTCACATATTGTGATGATGTCCACAAAAGGTGTACCTAAGGCCATTCATAGCCTCAGCATCACCACATAACCAGGCTGGGCACAGTGGACTTGGAACTGTGCACAGTTGTCAAAAAGGTCTGGAAGAGGGAATGTGACATGGGCATGGGCAACACTACTCTACAAGAGTGATTCCCTCCTAATAAAACCATTCCATGTCAGGAAGTACTGATTCCAAGATCTTTTTACGCTATGCAGACTTTGTCGATCAAAGTATGTTCTGCTGTTGTTACTTAATATTTGTTTCATGTTATTCACTTCATTTTGCCCTCAGAGCCTTAGATTTTAAAACCTTACAGTTTTCTTGGAGTTATACTAAAGTAACAACAGAGTCTTAGCCATGCAAAGTGTGTGGAATGGAGACCAGTACAGAACTGAGCAAAGAGTGCATCTTTGGTGATAAAGATCAATTGGTCTCTGACAGAAAGGGCTGAAAGATCCATTTTTAACTTTTCCTGTTCTCACCCTCTCTTCTAAATGAAAATGGTGAACAAATATTTTAACTGTATCAGACTCTGGATCATATGTTTGTTCAGAGCACCCTCACATCCCACAGAAGCTCCAGGGCTAAGCTGAGTAAGTCAGTATTATTCAATGTTATTCATTTTCTCCGCACTCCAGATGTCTTTCTCATCTACCCATCTCATTTCCCAAAACAGTTCCATTTGGATACATTTAATGCCCTATCTCAGATTCTGATGTCTACATTTCATTGTGTTGCTTGTTAAACCCAGCCACTGAGCTTTTAATGCCAGTTTCTAGCTGTAGCTTCCATTGGACTGTTTTGATAGGTAAGTATCAGACAGGAATCTATCATCTCATTTCCCTCCTGTTTCCTCCTCTACCTTGAACAGCTTAATCACATTAGAGCTTTCGGCAAGTGAAAACTGGCTGCCTAATAACTGCCTTGTCTGCTGTCCTTTTTCAGTATCAATTCCAAGCTTTTCTTTTCATATTTACCAATTTTTAAGTAGTAGGTATTATATACTTCAACTATGAAATGGTAGAGTCTCCAAAAGTTGCTCCCTTTGACTACCAACATATTTTTTCTCTTTCTTCGGTTAGAGCAGGTACTGTGAGCATGAGACAACTTGGATAACCTCAATGCAGTTGGATGGCCTTTTTGGTAGACTCAGTATCCTTCTCTATTGACTTTTATTTAGAAAGTTAATGTTTATGAATCTCTGTGGAAACACTTGTGAATTTTTGTTTACTTGGTGCTGATGTTCTTCAAATATTTAATGTTCTTTTAGCCTTATTTTGACCTAGTTTTTTTCAGTTTCTGCATCTGGGTAGCTTCATATTTTGAAAAATGTTTTCAGAAACAGACTGTGTGTTCTCTGCAGTATGTCAAGGGGAAAGGAGTGGTTTTTCACTATGTCCAGAATTTTTTATGGCCCCTTGGATAAAGAAGACACAATCATCAGGTCAACTGTCATCAATTCTACCAGTCATCTTCAAGCTCTGCTTCTCAAACTCACTATTGACACTGAACAGCATGGGGAAGAAACTTGTTCTGTTTTCCCAAAGCTTTTGCCTAACTCTCATGTGGCTTCAGAAACCAAGCCAGAGCTGGAAACTTGACATGCATTTGAGTCCTCAAATTTCATCTCCATTTCTAAGCTCAGTGGACTACAATAAGTTAGCTGCTTCTAAATTGCTAGTAGTGGCCACTTTTCTGAGCCTATCATATTTACATCTTGTATTATGCATGCAGATATGGTAACTCCATCCAGAGACCATTGCAGATCCTCATCTCATCTCTCAAAGTTCCCTCCTACTCTTTACAAGTTGGTTTTCTATTGGTTTTTAGTAAAAGTCTTGACCTACCATGAACTATTTCATCTTTCTGGAACATTTTCATTGTTCTGAATTTTCAGTTTCCTACAGAAACCCGTTTGCTTACTAACTATTTTAGAATAACCAAAGACATAAAGTACTTATCAAATACCACTGTACCTTCCCCCTATTTTAAAAAGTTTGGAAGTTCACCCAAGTCAATAAATCGGGCAGTATGAGTAAAAGTGAAGGCTCCTGTACACACATCCCTCACTGTAAGAATATTTATTAGCTTGCACTTAGTACTTGTCATTCCCGGGCTCCAATGGAGGAACACATGTCTTTTTTCCCATCCTGAGTCAGTGTTCGTGGTCTGGAATGCAGCAGGATCTTAAAGAAGAAAGTGCCTATTCCCAGTGGAAGCAGCTACAATGGGGAGCAGGAATTATTCTGTATATGGAATGACTGAGTGGAGGCCGACAAGAAAAGCCGGGGCCCAAGGCCGGCGGGAATGCCTGGTGGCACAGCCTACTTCTTACGCCATCCTAATGATCTTTAGCCACACCCGTTTGTTCCTTTCATCTAAAAACTGATTTGAATTTGTAATTGACTGCACAGTAATTTTGTTTGTATATACACATATACAGATGATATTATACGTTGAAATACCTTGAGTAAAATGATTTTTAAAACTCAGAATGCTTGTTTTGAAACTTAATGGTAGTGATATATGTAGTTTTTGTTATATACTTTCATGGATTATCTGTGTTGCTATCATTTTGCTGATTGTACCAATCCTACTATAAATATCCTCATTAGAGTATTCTCATAGGAATTTCTTTTTTTTTTTCACACATGTAAGAATTTTTAGAGAGTACACCAAAAGTAGAATTGCAATGGGAAAATTTACCCACATCTACAATTTGAGCAAATTTCTCTCAAATTTGACATTTTAAGGGGCTTCTTTTACTCTAGTCCCTTACTAATACATTAATCAGCCATTATATTTTGTCCAATTTGATGACATTGACCTATGTATTATTTTGTTATATTGGCAGTATTTTACTTAATCAAGATTTTTTTACATGTGTTAAATATTGATGCTTTTTGGATTGCATGTACTACAATTATCAGTTTTCATTCTGTGTTTTACATTTACTAGACCTTTTAACGTGGGCACATAAACTTTCAATGTATTCATTTTATAATTGCAGTTACAGATATTACACAGTTTTGTCTTGGTTAAGGAATAATTCCTTGACGGGCAAGATAGCTCATCAGACAAAGATGATTGCCCTGAAACCAGATGAGCTAAGTTCAATCTCTAGGACCCACATAGTTGAAGGAGAGAACAGATTCCAGCAAGTTATATTCTGACCTTCACACATGCACAGTGACATCTCTCTCCTCTCTCTCTCCTCTCTCTCTCTCTCTCTCTCTCTCTCTCTCTCTCTCTCTCACACACACACACACACACACACACACACACACACACACACACGCAAAAAAAACCCACAAAAAGTAATGTAACAATTCCTCTGTATTGTTTTATTCTAAAAGTTAAAAATTCTTACCTTGTGCATTTTATTTCTACCTAATCATATTTTATTTCTACCTAACCACAACGATTATCTAAAAATGTGTGAGTATGCATCTAACTTTATGTTTGCACATGATGAGCCAATGCCATTGACAGTCTTTCACTGCTCTGTCATGCCATCTGTACCTTCCAAGCTTTCAGGTGTTCACAGGCTTGCCTCTGAACTCTACTGTCCTTGGTTATCCACCAGAACTTGACTGGAAGATCCTACTTCTGCCAACATCACATACTGGAGCCTTAGAGCACACAGAAAGCAAGCTGGTGATATCTGGAAGCTTCATGTGGGCTAGCTTTCATAGTGCTGTACACATTCCTGATCCAGCTGTGAGCCCTCTAAGCTACAATATTGACTTGCCTGACAAGATTCGCCCACAGGTGGCCCCTCCTCCAAAAGTTCAGGGATACCTTTACAAGAGAGAAAGGGAAGAAAGGAAGAGCCAGGGGGGGTGGATGACTACACTAAAACCATGGCTTTTCGTTTTGTTCTGTTCTGTTCTGCTCTGTTTTTTGACACAATGTTGCACCTATGAACTCACAGTGATTGTGACATCTGGCACAAGACACGCAAAGTTTAAACCAGAAAAAAACCTCATGGAAGGAGTAGGGGGACAGGAAGCGTCCAGCTGAGGAGCTATTGGTAATTGCCAGGTGTTTTCTTTAAGGATGTGGCCCCTGATAGGTCTAACATGCTCCCATGAATCTCCATACACCTAAGAGTATATAGGCAGCACTCCATGGGTTAAAAAAAAAAATACTAAATGAGGGCACAAAGTCAGATGGGTATGGAATATTTTAAAACAAGTCTTGGAAATATCCAAGCCAGGCACTGCCCACTCCATAGCAGTCAGTTGAACACAACAGAACTGTAAAACCCATTCTCTGCTGGGTTTCAGAGTTTTCCCACATGGCAGGAGGAGAAAAATGGGATGCTTGTGAAGGTCCCTCTAATTGGTTCCAAAGGAACCAGAAAATCGTCTCCAATGAGACTAATAAAACTGATTGTCCCTTAACATTTATAACTTAATAAAACCAATGTGTATGGGTGACAGCTTTCAGTACACGACTCCAAAACCACCAAATACAAAGGGATATCAGTTTTACATAGCTATAAATAAGTACCTGCAACTGAGAACTTAAACACAGATATCCAATGCAGCAACTATGAAACTCACTACATTATCTAGGGGCATAAATTACTCAAGGAAAGCACATCTAAAACTAACGGAAGCGCACTCTGTCATTTTTTCCCATTGTTAGCATAATATCAAGTGAATACATAAATCTAGTTCAACCGTATGAAAAAATTTATACACACCAAGTGCTAATTTCTATTGCAAGAAAGTAAGTCAAACTACACAGGAAATCCAGATGGTCAGGTATTTCTTCAAAATTCAAGTATTTTAGAAAATGTGGGGGGCGGGAGACTGTGTGTGTGTGTGTGTGTGTGTGTGTGTGTGTGTGGTGTTTGAATACTAAAGAGTGATAGAAGGACAGTCTATCTTCAGAACTCTTCAATACACTGAAATCCTTAGAGTGTATCATCTAGATCCCCACACACACACACTCCGCCAGTAAGTACCTGCCTAATAAGAAGCCACACACACAAAAAAATAATGTATCTCAACTCCAAAGTATCAGAGCATATTTTTCAGCTAAAGTTAAAGGGAAAATTCACACACAACTGTAGTTTTAAGTCAGATTTCAAGGGAGTCAGTCATTAAGCCTTCTGAACTCTAACCAGTGCTGACTTCTCACTCTGCTAGGATCCATGGAAAGGGGAGGTTTAGAGATAAGAGTAAAACTGAGACAGCCTGAGAAGAATTGTGGGAGTCCTACTGTTCACATCAATGCCCCCATATCTGAAAAAGGAATGATTTCCAGGTGGGATTCCAGCAGTTTGGCTACAGTCAGAAGTTAACCTTGGCTGGGCCTCTTGGGCCAAGTTCTGGGCAAATTCCTCCATATAAGTCCGTAAGGGAAAGTTTTAAAGTGTAAAGACTTCTGTAGATTTTATGCTGATTTAACGAACATTCAAGTTACTATTCTGACTGAATTTAACATTATAGGTTTTGTAGTAATGAAGAACTAGAAGTAAAAAGACACAGGGTAATGGCTAATAAGTGTCTATATTCTAAAGGGTGATAAGAAAAGGCTCAAATAGATGAGACTATCCTACATTATTTGCATACCCAGTTAAAGGAATAGAAAAAAATAACCATCGGTCAATTGTGAGCAAAGAAGAGCCTGCTCTTCCTAATGGAGATGCACTGGTCCTATGACAGTATACTTGACCTAACCCTGAGCTCACAGCGCTGCACCGGCAAGATCATGTAGATGAGAGGTTGAATACCAGCTCATCATTTAATTGGATCAGCATCTTTGTTGATGACCATGAGA
Organism: Peromyscus attwateri; assembly: GCA_902168425.1. Taxonomy (NCBI): domain Eukaryota; kingdom Metazoa; phylum Chordata; class Mammalia; order Rodentia; family Cricetidae; genus Peromyscus; species Peromyscus attwateri. The sequence goes on along the minus strand of CABHPP010136283.1, from coordinate 35,752 downwards.
AGAAATATCTCCTGAAATTGAAACTTGTCTTACAGGATAAACCCTGAAAGGCTCATCCACCAGGATGGACCTCCAAAAAGACGTTTGGCATGGAGGAAACTACTTCAATGTGTGGGACTCCATGGCCATAAATCTGTAGAGCTAAATCCCACTGGGTTTCTTGCTGGAACTCCTGCCAAGATACTAGCAGAGTAGATTGCCTGACAAAACAACCCAGTTAAGTGGGAACCCTGAAGGAATGAATGTAAAACACCTTGCTTCCCTTTAAGTCAAAATTTTTACTTCCTAATTTTTATCACCAATAAATTAATGAACTAGTCAGGGCCTGTTACTATTCAGCTGGAGAACTCTTATTAAAATTCTAAACTTCCCCAAGTCCTCATTTTCTCATATCTAAAATGAAGGAGTTAAGTTAGTAGATCTTTAAAAATTATTACAGCACTTAAACACTATGGTTTTTGAAGATAAAGAGAAATTACACACATTTTAGTATGCTATCTATTAAAATGGTGATTACAGGCTACATAGGAAATATTTATCAGTACTTATTTCTAGCACGCCAAGCTAGAGAAAGTGGTAATATTTGAGGAGTAGTTTTTGATATGAATAAAACGTCTATATTAAAATAAGAGATGGTCAATATATATTTGTTGTTAGAAATATAGATATCCAGTTCATTATTTAGAAGAGAATCAGCTATTTCACTTTTTTTTTTCCTTTTGGGAAGGTTTAGGGAAAACAAACCAAGAATTAAGAGGTAATGAGATGTATTTGGAGCTACTTAAAGAGAATGGAGCTTGGCCTAGAGAACTAATTATGTAAGGAAAGATACAGATTATACCTAAAGCTGAAATATAAAGCCAGAAATAAAAAGTGTGAGTACCCTAGCAAGACAACCGTGTAGTGGAGTTGCACCAGTGAATCCAATAAACCAAGAACATGAGCTAAGGGCAAATACTTAAAAAAATGAAATTACAGAATCCAATCATTTGGAACCTAAGAGAAAATAGTTTTAAGAAAATTATTTAGCCACAATCAAAGAAATCCAATCTCATATCTGTAATATAATTTGCAAGAGATGCTTCAAGTGTTAGTTTGCACAAATAACCTTTTGATTATATTGAAATACTTTAAGTTATAAACTCAACTCAGTATTCACCTTATTAGCATACTTTAACTGATTTTTATAAACAAAATTATAAATTTTTCATAGAAATTATGCTAAAATTTTATTTTTTAAAGAGGAGAAAAAATTGCATTTCACTCAAGGATCATAGACTTCTCTTTATTATTTTGTATTGCCCATTTCTCTTATTCATCTTTCAATAAACATTTAAGTAATAAGAAAATATTCCCTACTATGAACTCATACACACACACACACACACACACACACACACACACACACACACACACACTCACACTTTTAGTTCAGAGCTGATTTCACAGAGAATTTGAAAACTTGAAAATCGCCCACGACCTCCTTGAAAACTAACTTCAGAAATGACTGCTTCATGCTCCGTCAACTGTCTTTAACATAACGAATTATAAAGCATGGTTAAATCACCTTGCAGGGACTCTTTAAAAGTGAATAAAGTCCCTTTACTTTCCTAGTTATTATTCCTCTTAGAAGAAGATTAGCCGGAGATAACAGATGGTTAGGTTTCCATCCATACTAATCTTAAAGGCAGTCAAATGTCAAATGGTCCATGCTACCATTAAGCAACTTTTTGGATACTGTGTAAGTCATTTTTGAGGGTCACTAGTAGACTAATTATAAGTACTATAATTATTATATATTACACATAATAATTATATAATCCAAACTATTTGAAGTGTCATGTGCTTTTGTTATGTGTTAACTTCTATTAATTATAATATATTATTTAATGCTAACTAACACAAGTAATAAAAAAAGCACCAAAATAAAAATCAATAGCAAGCCTGACCTAGAAAGTATGGACATAGTGAGCAAAAGCCACAACGCTCTCATGCTGCAAAGTTTTGAAAAGGCTCTTTACATCTAAGGAAGTTTTCTCCAGGATAGCAAATACGACTCTCAGAAGGCACGTAATTTTCTATTAATTCTTTATTCTCTGTCCTTTTACCTCTGTCCTTACCAATTTTACCATGCTTTGTGATAATGAAGTTGACATCATCCATGAAATCTTAAAAAATATACGTGACTTGAGTTTTCCTTAGTTTCTTCTACAAACTACCAATGAATCATGTCTCATGATTTTATCTAGGTCCAAATCTTGAGCTATTACTTCTATGGGTCCCTCATAGGGCCAATCCAGGTTATGAGGCAGTTTCTATAAAGGTCACAAGAAACTTGAACATAGTTCTAGTGATATCACCATCACTAAGTGCCATGCGAGTTAAGAGAGGCAGCTCTTGGCTTGATTCAAACACTCATGTGACATTGGTCTTCCCAACTGCAGGCCCTAGATCCATGTATATCGTTTTTACCAACCAGAGGCAGTACGAGACACCAGAATTTCAATAATTCTTATATAGATTATTGATGAATTCTCTTGATTTTAGCCCATTTTTATATTTACTTCTAGTTATCCTAATAAAGCCTTTGTCTATGATTTAAGCTATATAGCTTGTGCTATTCTGAATAATCACTGAGATATTACTTTCTAAGGACTGAAATGTTGGCTACCACTCACTTGTTCATTGACTTTTGTTTTCTAAAATCAGATTGTTGTTCCTTCTTCTGATTTTTTTCCCTAGTGAGTTGAAAAACTTGTCCATATTATGACTGCAACAGAATTGGGGGGGGGGGAATGAAAACAAATAAACACATCCACTTTTCTATCTTACCTAGAGTGACATTTTCTTAAACCCATTTGAGGAAACACATAACATCTGGTTATTTCCAGTGGATCTGCAACAAGCCTGAGCTGTGATACTGAAATTTAAATGTACCTGAACAGTACTGACACCTCATTAAATCATGCAATTTGCTGACTAACACTGCATCATAGCCAGGGATCCTTGGAATTTCCAAGAGCCTTGCATTAGCTTCCCAGCACTGAAATGGTTTTCAACAATGGTTTTTGTTTGCTCTTCATGAGACCTAAGAGGGTTTGCTGTTGGTCCTGTAGAAAACAAGGCTGCCAAACCAACAGTGTTACCTGGCCAGAACTCCATTATAGGACCACATATTCAAGATGTGTTGTGCTTATTTTCAATTCTGGATCCTAAAGAAAAGTTGTATCTAATAATGGCCTGTAGAGGGCAACGGCATTTTGGACCAGACCTTTCCTGCCTCTTCCTGGTAAGTAGCCAATATAGAGGTCAGGTATATCATTAAAGGAATGCTGCTGTTATGTCCTATCGTTTCTCCTGCAATAAATTATAAACCTGGGTACTTGTCATTTTCGATCCTATTAGTCTTCCTTCATTAACACTGAACTACACCTGGAAGTGCAGCAAATGATGACATAATTACACCTTTTCATGATATCATTTCAGCAATTTCTATATAGCATGTTGGTATGTTACATTTACCTCATAAAATTAATTACCTTAGTTTGAGATGATAGAATGATAAAGGCCTTGGGTGTGAGTCATAAAAAATGCTGTTAGTTAATCTTGACACACACAGAAAGTTTAACAATGATAATGAAGACAAGGTAGCAGCCAGAGAAAATACTAGGCACATTCCTGATGCCATGTAGGAAATCCATGAATAAATAATTACTCTCCATTATCAACCTGACAGTCCATTATCCGTTATAATGTAGTATACCTTGCACTGTGAACTGAATGTCATGAACTGAAGTAGCCAGGACAAGAAAGGAAATCCAGAGATAAAGATTTTTTCATCTACCTATTGAGAATTTATTTTACACAAATTCTATGGGCTATTCCAAATATTAAGCTTATAAAACGTAAAAGACCTATAAGCATGTTAATTCTGGCCCTAGGCTAGAAGAGCTGCAAGGAGAGTTAGTGTATGGGTTGGTGGCTAATTATATTTGGAATCAATATTAATGTTCATGTTGAAGCAGAATACTAGGACATTTCTAGCCAGAATACTGTAGAAAAAGTTATACTCAAAGACCACTCCTCAGGCCTAGTTACATGTGTGTCTGGGCAATAAGCCCTGAAGAATGTGTAGGTGACCTGCATTGCTTCTTCCACCTCTCACCAGCAAGAAAATATCACTGACCACATGTTAACAAAAGAAATCGGCGACTGAGCCAATGTCAAGGTCCAGACTCAATGTGGAACTCTGGAGAAGTAGGTCACAGATGTCATATGCAAAGGAAAGGCATGAATACGCAAGTCAGGAAAGAAATGTTCAGATTCCAGAGTGACGAGCCAAGGGAAAGTGTGGAGGAAGAAATAGTTTACGCAAAAGCTGATTGGAAAACACAAAACCGCTCCTATTTTATAAAGGAAGGAGGGTCCAAGGCTCAGTATTAAGGCTGAGAAAACAGTGAGTATAATCAAATAACGAAAGCAACCAAGTAATCAACGAAAAGAAACCTCAGTCCTTGAAGCATATGAATATCTTGCTCGGTGGCTAAGTTTCTAAGGAACTGGTGCATTCCCAGCACTCAGAAGGCTGAGGCAAGGGGATCTTTGTGAGTTCAGGGCAAATCTAGTTTACACAGCAAGTTCAAAGCCACCCAAGGGAAGATAGTGAGACCCTGTCTCGAAACAATCAACAAGACCCCCACCCTGAGCCCTCCATTCTTCCACTTAATCAAACATACACTAAATAAACATGCTACAGATGCCAACCTACTCAAAACAATTCAACGAACTCTTCTGAATAAATGAAGCATACACTGGCTTTTAAATCAGATGCTATAGGACACCTTCTCATCTTCATTTTGGAAACACTTTAATCACTAAAAATCCATTTTCCCATATCCAACATACATTCCATGTTCATTTTTATACTTTAAATACTTACATTTTCTTTCCTTTGCTAGATGCTGACCTATATAACCTCCACTGATGGAGCAATATTTCAAACAACTGAACAGAGGGAATACCTTCCTGCCTTCTCGCGATGCATGCCAATGCCTCACGTAAAATTTTTTTTTCCTGTGCAGCAATGATTGTTTCAGGAACCATAATAATGTTTCATTTTCCTTTGCCTTCATTTTACAATAAGAAAAAAAAATGACCAGAAAATGGAAAATAAAAGCATTGTTTTGAAGATAAGACAATTGGCACAAAATGGAAATGAGTAGTTTTGCCAAAATGATGAATTCTTCACTGATTGGCTCTGTTTCCAATTGCAAGGAAATACAACACAATCTTACCTCAGCCTAACGAGCCGCCCGATTTCTACGACTGAGGATTTCGTCTGGAACGCCCCATTTTACTGATGAACAAGTGAACTAGTATTTTTAAATTATCAGTTTAAGAATCCAGGTTAAAAGGAATGCCAGTAATTTGGTCTCCAAGGGGGCATCAGTCTCCCAGTGTGGCAGCTACACAGTTGTCACAGGCCTTTTATGAAGAGAAGAAAACTTGCAACTCTCTCTTGACAAACGCTTCAGGGAAGCAGACATGCTTCCATCATTCTGACCACCAGGCTCCCTCACTGTCTCTCCTGGCAAAATAACTACAAAATATTTTTCAACACTCAAGTCACTTACTGAAATTTTCCTAGATACTACTAGAGTAAGCTCTGGAATTCTGTCACTCATTATAGAAGACATGACATCTTCTGTTTGGTGAAGTAAATTTTACACACCATTATTTTAGGTATGAATTTATTTATATACTAATAACATGTGCTATAAAGTTTTCATAAATGTTATGAATTTACAAAACATATACCATTGAATTTTATTACCTGGCAATAATTACGGATTGTATCTTCTACTTTCTGGGAGTTGAGTCTCATTTATGATGCTCATCTTCTGGAGTTAGGTTTGGAAAGACAACTACTAATCAAGCATCTAACATGTTAACTCTTCAGAATATACTACAGGAGACTGTATCCTACACCAAGTATTTCTATTCATAAAAGTGAGGCAATTTCACAAGCATTGGTGTACTTCAATGCTCAAAATAACCTGTTTCTCACTTGCCTGAAACTATGTTTCTGTTTCCAAAAGATAGTAAACAGAAGAGACTGTTGTGTTGCCATCTTACTGGGGGAAATTATGTCATTGCTTGGGTTCTTGGATACATTCAAACTTTTATATTCTAAAAATCATATTATGCAATCTGTGAGGATCCTTAATACTAGTATTCTCTCTTATTTAACTGTTTGTAAATATTAAGTGTCTCATATTTTTGAACTTGTAAACTGTAGTTTTTTTTCCCACATAACTCAATCTAATGGGATTAACATAGGCTTGTTATACTATGTCAGATACACCTAGCTTTTTATGGGTGGCTTGAGCTTATTACCCTCATAAAGGACCCTTTACACTGCAGGTGGAAATATAAATCAATGAAGTCACTGTGGAAATTAGTATTGAGTCTTCTGAGAAACTAAAAGTAGAACTACACCATGGTCCAACAATTACCACTTCTTGATATATATAAACTGGGATCCTGGTCTCTCTCAGAGACACCTCCATATCTGCTTGTTGGATATATAACCACTGGGATCCTGGCCTCTCTCAGAGACACCTCCACATCTGCTTGTTGGATATATAACCATTGGGATCCTGGCCTCTCTCAGAGACACCTCCACATCTGCTTGTTGCTGCACTGCTCACAGTAACCAAGATATAAAATCAATCTAGATGCCCCAAAATAGATGACCAGGCAAAGAAAACTGTGTATCAATACATACAGTGGAATTCTATTCATCCATAAAGAATGATATTTGCAAGAAAATACGTGAAACTAGAGACCATCATTGTTTATAGAAAGAAAGCTAAATTCAGAAAAATATGCCATGTCCTCTCTGAAGTGTGTGTGTGTAACAGTAGAATGGGGATTGTTAGAGAAGAGAAAGGGGAAAGCAGAAGTGCAAAGACGATGGCAAGAGCGGGTGATGAGGAGTTACACAACCTACGTGCTTTTGTCTTGGTTTTCTTCTCTTTATATCTTACTTAATAATCCCTAAGAAGATGACTTGCTAGTGTTCAATGTGTAGGATCTTTAGGAGAAGGGGTGCACATCTGGGTACCAATATATTTAAATACGATGTGTGGTGATATATTGTGTACCCGAATAAAGCTTGCCAGAGGATCAGAGGACAGAGCCAGACACTAGATTAGACATTAGAGGCCAAACAGTGGTGGCACACACTCTTAATCCTATCACTTGGGATCTCTGTGAGTTCAAGGCCACACTGGAAACAGAGCCAGGCAGTGGTGGCACACACCTTTAATCCCAGTACTGGGAAGCACACTCGCCTTTAATCCCAAGAAGTGACAGCAGGGCGGAGAAAGGGATATAAGGCGCGAGGAAACAGGAACTAAGGCAGTTCAGCTGAGACCCCTTTGGGTGAAGACTCAGAGGATTTCAGTCAGAGGATTTGTGGAGTTGGTGAGGTAATAGGCAGTGGCTGTGGCTTGCTCTGCTTCTCTGATCTTTCAGCTTTCACCCCAATATCTGGCTCCGAGTTTTTTATTAAAAGACCGTTTAAGATTCGAACACCAATGATGTGGAAAACTTCTTAAAGTATTCTTAGATAGCTACAATGTGTGACTCCATGACTCTCACTTATTTACTTTAGTGTTTTCAATTGATTTTTTTAAGTGCTGTTTTCTAAAACTATAGTCAAATGACATCAGGTTTTAGTTTCCACAGGCAATATTAATGTACCTCAAAAATGGTTTTATGCATGTACGTGTTGGGTGAGAGATTTATGAAGAGAGGAAGAATGAAATGATAAGGAACATAACAGATCTAACCATGCCCAGTTCTGGGCTGCATATGAAAGCCTTGATCTAGACCAGCAGAGATGGAGTCTCAAACGATTGCTCAGGCTGTGGAACTGTATAAATAGAGAGGTACTGAGTGAATTCACAATGTCAGGGCAATCTCAAAGCCAACTGGGAAGGACAGGTTCTATTGTGTTTGCATCACAAAATGAGTAGTGTAGACTCGTGGTTAATCACAGGAGTCTACTTATACTGACTTCAAACCTGATTCCTTCAACTGTAAGACATGTAACCCAAGGCAAGTAAAGACTCGAGTTACCTGGCCAACTAGGGCTGAGGTACTGCATTGTCTGGAGGATCCAATGCACTAATCCTAACAAGGGGATCAGCACAGTGCTTGGCATGTCATGACATTTGGTTGATTAATGCTCATTAATCATTACAGTGTTTGTGCATATCTGAGTAATGACCAATATCACATGGGTGCTTCTTTAATGAAAATATAACATTAGACACTTCTTTGAGATGTAACTAAGAATATATTAACATTGTGTTCCTTTTGTCTTTTTTTCTGTTAAAGGTGTGTGTGTGTGTGTGTGTGTGTGTGTGTGTGTGTGAATGCTATACCCTCAGAGGTATTGGATCTCCTGGAGCTAAAGCTACAGAATTTGCAGGACTCCCAACATGCATGCTGGGAACCAAACTTTGGTTCTCTGCAAGAACTGTATGCACTTTTTACCACTGTGTTATTTTTCCTGGCACCTCTTTTTGTCTTTCTTGACAAAAACAAATGAGGCTGTTATTCCTGTACGGCCTGTATTAGAATAATTTAAAACTTCAATATGTGACTTCTTTGTATCCCTGTTTTCTGATTACAATGACGATTGTTTTCGGAAATGTTTATGATCATAATTTGCTTCTCTGCAGAGGCATTTGATAGAAATCCATTCTCAGATTTTGCTGAATCTGCACATGGTTATTCTATCCTTACCAGCCAATGGGAAAATTCAATCCAGGCTTTCTGAAAAGAAACTATAGCAATCATTTTTTTTTTCTGCCCAACTAGCGTGCAGAAAAAAGGAAAGGTTTAGAAGAACTCCCTTCAAAGTTTAGAGATGGTTACATGCAGATTTTTCTACTGTAGAAACGAAATCAAGGTCATGGAGCTTAGTGTTGGCTTTGTTCCTAATGCACTCCACACTGGCATCAGGAGCAAAAGGAGGTCAACCTTCAGCCTGCCCTGGCCATTATTATTCTTTGCAGAGAGTCCTAAAACCATCACAGAACAAGCCAATGGCTTCTAATGCTGAGGTTTTCCAGTGCCCATTTGACCTGTCTTCAAGTCAGCCTCCTCCTTCTAAGCTATAAATAGAACTGGTCTGGGCTCTATGGAGAGCAAAGGTAACAAAAAAGTATTCTGGACAACAACTGGCACCCTGCAGACTGAAGGATAGATCCTCTGAGTTGCTCAGACCCCACTGTCCTGTTTCTAACTGGCTTTCCTTCTGTGGCTTATTTTCAGAGAGTTTTTTTTTTTCACAGCCTCTGTACTCAGGGAGTCTATAGGTCATGTTCACCAAGCATAACTCTTAGGGATCCTGGCCTAGAGCCCAGGAAACAAAGGGACTCCAGAATGCTGGAGCCAGAGTGTGTTTCTTCTCCAAAGTAAAAGAGTGACATTGGAGTGGCTTACATTCTTGAACCAAAGAGGATAATTCAGATGCAAAGGTTAATTTAAATACTTACGAAACCTTGAGAGTTCGTTTTTTTATGTAACATATAGGAGCTGGCAAGGTGGCTCAGTAGTTAAGAATGCTTGTTGCTTCAGCAGCACATATGCTAAAATTGGAAAGAATGTTTGCTGCTCTTCCAGAAGACTCTGGTTCAATTTTCAGCACCCACAGGATGGCTCACAATCATCCCTAGCTCTACTTCCAGGGAGTCCAACTCGCTCTTCTAGGATCTGAGAGCACCAGACATACATGTGTGTACACATACAAACATGTAGACAAAAGACCCGTACATATAAAATTAAAAACTAATAAAAATAAACTAAAGGAAACATATATATGTGTGTGTGTGTGTGTGTGTGTGTGTGTGTGTGTGTGTGTGTATAAACTAAAACATAAGCTCATGTTTAGTTTCCTTTCCCAAACACTAGTGTTCTGGTAGGAGACTAAAGGACAATCCGGAGGTAAGAACACACTCAGTCATCTATCTGATAAAAGTAACTAACAAGAAATTCGATTAGACAGCCGGATTTGTTAGGGAGTGGTACTGTTAACGCAAGCATGGGACCACTAAGGGCACAAATGAATCAGGCATCTGAGCTCATTCAGAAGCTGGCCTTAAATACTCTATTCATCTTCCTATTTATACAGCTCGGTTGAGTTTTACGCAGTCTGTGATGCTCGGTCTTCACTGGCAACTTGATGGTAGTTAGAATCACCTAGGTGAACCACCTCTGGTGTGTCTTTGTGGTAGCTTCTCAAAGTTAGTTAAGATGAAAGATCTACCCAGGATGGCTTGAGTCCCAGGCAAAATCAGAGGGGAACAGATGAGCCCCAGCATTCCCTGCCCTCTGCTTCCTGATCTCCCAACTGTGATATGCCCTGGACACATTCTTGCATCCACGAACTCTGTCATGCTTCCCAGTCAGGACAGAGCGGATCTCCAAAAAATGTAAAGACCAAGTTGCTTTGATCAGGCATTTTATTGTGTAAAAAGTAACTAACCACAGTCTCTTATTAATGAATGTTAGGGGTGTTTTATGTCAAAATTGATTATATGTGCTATGTGTAAGCTTATCATATAGAAATTCTGAAAAAAAAATCTCAGAACTTAAATTCTGTAAATTATTTAGGAGGAAAAAAATCTGCCATTCCATTTATGCACAATCAACAGCAATCTTTGCACTAAAAACCATAAGAAACACTTTTTGTAACTTCTCTGATGTAAGTTCCCTTTAATTACCTGACTTCTGATATTTTACACTGTATACTTGTAAGGGAGATTTTCTCCTATTCTGTAGGCTGACCCTTCATTCACTTGATTGTTTTCTTTGTTATGCAGAAGCTCTTCAACTTCTTACAGTCCCACTGGTCACATCTTGGTTTTATTTCCTAAGCTATTAGAGTCCTATTCAGAAAGTCTTCACCATGCTTACACCCTGAAGTGGTTTTCCCTATACTTTCCTAGCATTTTCAAACAAATAACATGATTTCATTCTTTCTTAAAGCAAAATAAAACTAAGTTGTCTGTATAATGAAACATTTTCTTTTTCCATTCATCTTGCTTTAGACCTCTAGGCTAATCTACAACACGGTTACTGCGAATAGCAGTGTAGGATATTGATTTAGAATCCTTTGAGTATGTACTCATAGGTGGCATTACTGCCATATTGTAGCCCATTTTTGGTTGGTTGAGAAAACACACTGTTTTCCATTGTAGCTGGACTAATTTAATTTCTACCAACGGTGGTTAAGTGTTACCTTTCCCCATCATCATTGACAATATTTGTTATTTGTTTTTTCAAATTTTTAAAAACTTACTTATTTGGGGAAGGAGGTACTAAACCATGGCACATATGTAAGGTCAGAGGACAAATAGGGGAGTTCGGTCTTACCTTTCATCATGTGGATTCTGGGGAACAAACCATCAGGCTAAGTAGGTAGCGTCTTTATCTACTAGGGCATCTCAAAAATCCAGGTTTGTTTCCTTCGTGAACCATTCTGACTAGGGTGAAAAGAACTCTGAATGGCTGTTGTGTGATATTTTGATCCTGTTCCAACCAATAAAGCTTGTTTGGAGTCAGAGCACAGGGCCAGCCACTAGCTGACCAACATTAACCATACAAGTTTGGAGGACTGTAGACACAAAGGAGACAGGAAATAGTCAAGCGGGGCAGAGAGAGGATCAAGGCCCTTTTGGATGAAGGAGCCAAGAGGTAGCAAGCCACTACGGCTGCTCCCCTGCTTCTCTGATCTTTCAGATTTTTACCCCAATATCTGACTCCTGGCTTTTTAATTAATGAGATTAATTAGATTAACACTTTAAATGTCTTAATTTATAATTCCCTAATAACTAAGATGTTGATCATTTTTTCACATTCACTGGACATTTGTACTTTGTCTTTTGAAAACTGTCTGTTCATTTCATCAGCCTACTTACTGACTGCACTGTTGGTTGTCTTGGTATTTAATCTGTTCAGTTCTTTATGTATTCTAGATATTATCCTCTATCAAATGTACAGCAGGAAAATGTATGCAGCTGGAGAGAATCATATAAAGCAATGTAAGTCAGAATCTGAAATACTGCATACTTTTTCATTTTTGTAGATCATAGACTTTTAGTTAAAAATCCAATATGTATGACATAAAAGTAGAATGGAGGTTGCATGAAAGGATGAGTGAGAATAATGGAAAGGGGAGGGGAGAGAACAAAGGAAGGTGGGAGATGGATTAATATGGTTAGAGTACATTATATACTTGTATTAAGATATCTTCATGAAACACATCATTATGCACAATGAAAATATACCAGTAAAATTTTTAAAAGAATATATACACGCTAGATTTTAAATAGAAAATAGATATGCATCAAAATTTGTAATGGAGCTACTAAAGGAGAGCATACAAGTTTCCTTTGAGAACCTGTAATTAAGCTTCTTTATTATGCTTGCAAGCAGCTCACAGGCCGTCTTGCAGGGGAACTGTGGAAGTTCATATACTTTTACATGCTACGTGAAAGTACTTCCAGAAACAATGTGACTGTGCTATGTGGGCAGTGTTACAGAGCAAATTGGTTTTCTTTCTTCATATCTGGAGACCAACCAAGGCCGCTTGAGGACACCCAAGTCCCATTATACATATCCCTTTTTAATGTTTGATATGTCTTTTGTCATTTGTCTTTTAACCTCTATTTCAGGTTACTGACCTTATTGTTTGGATTCTATAACACCATATGCCAATCTATCAAAGCTTGAACAGCCTACATACTTCAGTTCATCTCCTGACATCAACATATTTATTGTGTCCTATCATTGCTACAGTAGGCAGTAAAGACCCATTAAAGGAAAATAAATTCCTTCTGCTAAAGAGACTGGAATCTCTGGCCTTAGTGAAGATTTAACATTCCAGTTTTACAGGTCAATCACCAGGGACTAGCCTCCAGGAGGCAGAGCCACCTTGGCCATGCTAAAGAGATGGAGAGATTTATCCCTTTAAAGACTCAGAAAGATGTAAGTATTCATTTTTCTTCTCTTCTGTATTTCTTTTAAGGTGCTGACCAAAGCATTCCAATGCTCTTTCAGGTACACTGAGCTCCCTTATTCTTTCTCTGATGCCCCTCTGATGCCATTTGGCTGCATATCCAAAAGACTTCTGACCTCATCACCTAACTTAAATGGTACAGTTCTCACCCCCACCCCGCCCCACCCCGCCCCACCCCGCCTTCTATCTCCCTCCTCTAGGCAGCTGAGGAGACTGGCAGCTTGCCTGCTTTAGAGTTTTGTTTCACTTATTTTCTTTTCAACTCTAATAAAATTACCCATTAGCTTCCTTTTGAGTCCATTCTTAAATCATTTTATTAACTAGACTAAGAACTCCAGGAGTAAACCAAATCCATATTTCCCTCCTAGCATAATGCTACTCAATGAGATGATTAGAGCTGTTTTCTTCTTCATTTGCTCTTTTCAAGCCACAATCAGTTCTTGATGGCCAAAATAAATAAATAAATAAATAAATAAATAAAGCCTCTATTGATCAAATTCAGTGTGACAAAATTGAAAATAATTTTTAAAATACACACAAAACAAGTCTCATACTTTGTCCCATCAATATTACTATTCTTAGAATTGTGAAGAATGTGAATATTTCACTTTGGAGTCTGAAAGAATCAGATCCTGTGGTGAAAGTACATATAGCTTTATGTGAAAGCTGCTTTTGTGAAACACTGATGAGGAGAACTCAGAGGAGATGAAGAAACCATGAAAGTCAGCATGTGACTAGGTGGGGGTGAGACAGGTTACTAACATTGGCTATTGCTTACCTGGTCTAAACGAGTAAAAAATTAGGATATGCTTCGGTTATTCCACTTTGGAAGTAAAGAAGTGAAACGCTTCTAACTTGAGCATTTCATTGGCTAAGGCAGCAACCTCTGAGGCATCTCACCTGCTTTGCAAGGTGCTGAGGGGAAAATGGGATGCAATCACAAGACTTACAATAATGACCCATGGCAGCCTGGACAATGCTGAGTGGCAAGAGCAAAAATAAAATGAGGAGTAGACATTATATTTCATTACACTTCCTGTGTGATGCGCAGATATTTTACGTCATTCTTTAAATGAAATGAACAGGATCAATATTTATGTAGTAATTATTTTCCAGTTGCCTATCATTAACCAGAAATCACTAGCTATGTAAAAACCCTATGAAAGTTTTCTCAAGAATCAACTCCCCAGCTCCCTGAGCAGTTTGTGCTTTGCTTGTTGGACGTGCAGCTTCCTATTTTAAGCAGGTTAATTCCTTGGTATTTCCAATCAAAGGAGAAAATGTTGAAATGATTTTGTTGTGGCATCTTTTTAAGCCAAAATTCTAGTTGTTGTATCAATTTCTTCTCTAAATTCACAGAATTAACAGAAAGCAAGAAACTACTAGAATTTTAGCAGGAGTTTAAGTGTTTATCTCCAAGTCTGGTTAGAGGTGAACGATGAGCTTTTGGAACCTCCAAATTCCTAAAGTGGCATTTATGAGAAAGTATATATAAACATATATGACTGTTGTGGAATAATCTTTTTGTACACTGTGAAGATGTGTTACTCTGGCTCAATAAAAAGCTGGACATCCAATAGCTAGGCAGTATTTCCAGGCAAAGGGGACTCTGGGAAGAAGGGCAGAGACGCCTGGGGATGCAGAGCAAGCAGAGATTAGGTAATATTGTCATAAGACAGAGAATAAATCAATAGAAATGGGTTAATTTAAGTTATAAGAGCTAATGGGACAAGTCTTAGGTACAGGCTCAAGCTGTCATAATATAATAATAAGTGTCCACGTCAGTTTCTTGTGAGCTGGTGACCCAAAGAAAAATCTGTCTACATATGGCTATCTGTTGAAAACCCTTTGCAATTTATTAGTAGGTAATCGATATGAGATATACTCTGACGTGTGAAACAGTGGCTAGAAATGCTTCAAAAATACACCTTATTGCATCAAGCTAAGCAGAACATTTTTTCAACTTGTGTGGAAATAAAAACTATCACTATATTTTGAAAAGATCTCCTCCCAACATAAACATGCTGCCTTAAGGTAACTTGAACCACGCTGAAATAAAACTTGAAAGGTGGAGTCAATTCTGCTTCACTTACCCAGTTAAATGGCATGGGTGGCGGGTTAGGGGAGACATTTTGAATTACATAAAAATTATAAAGTATTCTATCAGTCCAACTTTCAAGATGTTAATAATTTGTTTCTTTTTCTTGAAACTGTTCTGGACAAGGTAAGGAGCTACTTCTCTTTACATTCGAGAAAGAAAATTTTATGAGTTGTGAAGCTCTCTGCCAGGCATTGAAAACAGAAACTAAAAGCAGATGATGATGGAATTGATGACAGCCGCTATTGCTCATTCTAACTGTGTGAAGAAAACCAAATCTCATACCACAGGCCACTGGTTGACAAGAAGAGTTCAACCTACGATTGAGAAAGTGCAATGTTTTCTGTTGATAGAGAACATCATACATATAAGATATGTATAAAATAAAATTTCACTTTCTTTTGGGTCATAATTCACAACTCTTTCAGAAGTTTATTCATAACAAGCAATATTTTAAGGAATCATTGTGACATTAAAGATGTTTTTAAAATAAGAGTTGATGTGGAGAGAAGGGAAGTTCACCACACACCGGCTTCCATACATTATTAAAAGAACAAACACTTTATCTGGGAAGGGTTAAGTAGCAAATGTTTCAGTTAAGTTTAAAGAATCAAAGGATACATATCACACTATCATGAAAAGATTCTAGTCAAATTTGTATGATTTACTCTAACAATGCTTAGGAAATATAACTTAGCAAGTATATTAAGTATTCCTATTCTACAGCTATTTGGCAATCATCATAGAGAAAACTGAGTTGTGTAACAGCTCTCTAATTAGAAACAGTCAACATTTAATGACCTATTTATGTAGATTTAAGAGAATTTTATTAGGATATGAACATATACAGCCACAAAATTTATGCAAAGTATCTTTTATATGGTTGTCATTTCGAAAAGGAAAAAGGTCCAAAATCTTGAAATATTTTAAAATACAAAGTGGAATGATTATTTTATACAATAAAAATGTACTGAAACATTTCAGCAGTCCAACTGAACAGTCTGATCATAATCAAGAAAAAAATATGCTTCCATCGAAAAATACATCCTAATCACATATAAGCTTGGATAAAACATGACTTCTTAGTAAAAATGATCATTTAGAATGTTAAATGGCCTTTCACATTCTATAGTATTTTGGCTTTTGATAACAACCAAATGCATCCATAGTGTGATACCTCACTAGCAGTTAATTTGGCATAACCATGATTGGCATATCATGGCACAGCACTGGTACTCTAGGAACAAATCATGTTCCTAGAGGGGCTGGTAAACACATGCAACCAAAGGGGTATTTGCTAAAGAACACATTGGCACATACCACCTAGCTTATGATATCCATATAAGTCAAGGTAAAATTGCATGTGCCAGTCACAGTGACTCTGTGTCTGCTGTGGGTAGGAAGCCAGATTAATATATTAACAGGTCATGCATCCTTTAAATGTTTTTTTTCCCATCCCAAGAGACTCAATGTATAAGCAAAGTTACCCAAACTTATATTCAATACGTTCATCATTTCCGTATTAATGCCAATGTCAAGCAAGCAGCATATATATATAAAACAATCATATATAACATACAAATAATCATGTATTGTATAACATATATGTAACAATTATATATTATACAACACATACACATATAACACATTTTAAATGTTCGGCTCACAAGCTCAGTTAAAAATGCCACACACTAACACTGGTGACACCTCCCTCTCCATTTTTTTTTTATTCTTGAGGATTAAGACCCTCAAATCACCCAGCAGTGAAGTTCATAATGGGATATGATCCGCCACAAAGCCACCTTACTGTTAGCGAAAGCAGAACAAGAAGAGATGCTCAACATATTGCAGGACTTAAGAAGAGTAATCGAAACAGACAAGTGCACTTTTGTTTGGTCAAAGAGGAAAGCCAGCAAGAAAAATCCTGAAAAGGCCAGCAAGATTGCTGAGAGAGGAAAGACACTTGCTGTGTAACCCTGCCAACTGGAGTTTGATCCCTGAAACACAACACAAAGGTATAATGGAAGAAAGTACTCCACTACGTTTGGTCCGACCTTCACAGGTGTGCCATTTCCTGCACACACCAGTTCTCTCTCACAGAGACACACATCATACACACACAAACACAATAATGACTTTTTTTTTAAAAGAAGAAAAATCTAAATGAATACAAGTGACCTGGGCTTTGACACATCTGAAAAAGGAAGACTATTTTCTGTTAGGAAGAATCACTTGCTGGGTATCTGTCAGAAACGCAAGAGTGGAGAAGATAACTGATTGACAGAAATTAGAGCAGATGCCTCCTCCCATTGATGGGTACTACCCAATAAATCGAGGTTATATGAGTGTCCAAGCAGCCAGGTGAGAATTGTTCTCTCTCACTGCCTTAACAAACCAGAGCCCAAACTGGGTGGTCATTATGTGACCTCTCAGACTAGGAATGTCAAAAGACCACAGTTCACAAAGCCCCCTTGCACTTGAATAGCTGGACTGGATACAGATGACAAAACTAACTTCATTTTTCTATATTAACTATCTGTTGGAATTTAAATTAACTTGAGTTCTATTAACATCTTGATTTAGTTAGTAATTTAACATTTTGACCATAGTTAGTAATTGTTAGTTACCTTTTTAGATACGGCTATTTAAATCAAAGACTTTAATATAAAACCAGGAACTTTGAAGCTACTAAGGAAGACACACCAAGTTACTGGCATAGACAATGACTTCTGCAAATGACTTCAAACCCCTAGGTAAGAAAAATTAAAATTGACCAATGGGGTTACCTCTACAAACCCTGTTACTACCCAGTCCCAGAACCAGGGTTATGTGTTGGCCCACCCTAACATCCACTCTGTCTGGGATCTGCTGGTGTACAGGGGTGGGGGTGGAGGGATGAGGGTGGGTGGCCAGTCCTACAGACCCAGGGCTGCAGTACCTTCACCACACAGAGCAGCAATGGGATGTCCAGGAAGAGTCCCTGTGAGGACCCAGCTTCGATGGTACAGCAGAGACCAGGGATCTCAAATTAAACCAATGGCTCTTTTTGATAAATGCCTGCATGTAAAAATATATGGATAAAGGAGTTTCCTATGTGACTCAACTGTGTCACACTGAAGCTTCCATGATGAAAATTTCCTCTTCTGTTTTTTTTTCTTTCTTTTTTCCCTCTTTTTCTCTTAAATTTTATTTTGATTTATTTGGGGGTAGGGTGGGAGATGGGTGGGATCTGAAGGCATGATGTGAAAGACACAAAGAATAAATTTTTTAAAGTTTCTGCACAGGAAAGCAGATGACAGAGTAAAGAGATAGCCCACTGAATAGGAGAAAATCTATCTAGATAATAACTTAACAGGGGGATTAATACCCAGAATATGTAAATAAGCAAACAACAGAATGAAGAGACAGTGCACTGAATAACTGAAAACCTGTACCTCTAACAGAAGATTAAGATCCAGAATTTATAGTAACATAAAATAAATATATAAAATGATAAATAAATATAAGTTTTTACTCACATTTCTAGTTTTAATAACAATATATTCAAACATGAATTCTCAAACACACTGCAAGACATAATCCAATAAATGAATATGATCACTGCAATGACAATCTCAAAATATATTACATCGATGCAGAAAAAGTTCCCATGTGGGTAGCAGTAATGACTGAAATCAATACATGAGGTATTTGAAAAAGAATGTATGTGGTACTAGGAATTAAACTGAAGGCTTTGTTTATGCTAAGCAATTACTCTATTATTGAGCAATATCCTCAGTCCATTTTTTTCTTCTTTTATCAACATTTATTGTAGAAATTGACATTACATCATATTACAATACAGTTGTGTAAAGTCAGGTTGTCTAAAATTATTTACTAATACCATTCTTGGCAAACATAGTAGCACTTTTTGCTGATCCATGTTACTTATATATTATTGAGGGCTGGATATTTCTATGTAGATCTGATACTCATAATTTTTTATTTGAGCATTCATGAAACAGCAAATGATTAAAGGAGAGTTGACACACCAGTGTTTTGTTTTGTTGTAGTAACCCCATTTCTCCCTTTCATTTCCTCCCTCCAAGCTCTCCGATATATACCTCCTAACTCTTTTACAAATTCATAGCCTCTTTCACTGTCCCTGCATCTATGGCTAAGGGACCATCACAGAAGAGAGGGATGAAAGATTGTAAAAGCAAGAATGCCGGCAAGTCTGCAGTGAAACAGTCTCTCCTAGAAAGAGCTGGATAAACAATGCTGGAATGATGGAACTGTTCATGTAGATATTGATGTCAAAAGGCGCAATTTTGAGAAATTCCACCCCTAGACAAAAAAAAATTAAAAGCAACTAGTAACAACTGGAAGAAGTAGAATTAGCCTCTCCCAGAGATGAAACCCCTGATTGGTTGTCCAATGTAGTCAGCCCTGAAAAAAAAAAAATATATATATATATATATATACAAAAATGGACATCGGGCAGTGGTGTCGCACACCTTTAATACCAGCACTCAGGAGGCAGAGCCAGGCAGATCTCTGTGAGTTTGAGGCCAGCCTGGACTACCAAGTGAGTTCCAGGAAAGGCACAAAGCTACACAGAGAAACTCTGTCTTGAAAAACCAAAAAAAAAAAAAAAAAAAAAAATGGGACTCAGTAGTTTATATATTTATATATTTGCACTCACACACAAAAGCATACATACATATACACACATTTATATGTGTTTATGAATATATATACATATATTATATAATCAAAGATACATATATATATATATATATATATATGTAAAATCAAAGAAAAGGGGCTTTCAACAAGAGTGGGAGGGCACATGGGAGAAGTTTTAAGGAGGGCCCCTGGTAGGAGCTGAAGGGAATAAAGGGAAGGAGGAAAGTAATGCAATTCTATTTCAGTTAAAAGCATACTGAAAAATACAATAAACAACAAAGAACAAGTAATTCAATTTTAAAGCTACAAAAAAAAAGAATATACACTTCTCAAGTGGAGAAATACAAATGGCCAACAAATGTATGAATCAAATTTAGACCTCAGGGAAATACTAACCAACACCACACTGAAATTACATCTCATCACTGAATGACTAGTATCTAAAGAACTCTCGGGAAATAATAAATTCTGGAGCAAAAGGTATTCACAGTGTTGGTGGTAATGCAAATAACTATTGTTCCTATGGAAAACAGCATGAATGCTCCCTAAAATCGGCAGCCTGAAGCTGAAGAGAGAGGACCCTCTGATCCAGCTGTTCCACTACTGGGTGAAAAGCTGCAGGACGTGTCATCAGAACGCGACAGAGACACCTACATACTCACCTCTCCGCAGCACTCTTCACAGTGGCCAAGATATGGAATCCGCCTAGGTACCAACATAGGAATGGATTGAAAAGCAAAGTCTATACAACAGACTACTGTTCCGCCATAAAGAACGGAGTCCTGCCATGTTAGGAAAACCATGAAACTGGAGGGTGATGTTGGGAAAAATAAGACACAGAAAAACAAGTATCGTATGTTTTCTCTCAGTGTGCAGAATGCTGATTTCCTTTTTTTAAGATGACCTGAATGTAGAGCAGAGACAACAGGGGACTGGAAAATGGGCAGAAAGAAAGACAGAGGGAAGTGAGGAAAAGGGAGACATAAAGTTAGACACAGTAAATGCGTAATACATATGTGTGTGGAGGTATCATGGTGAAACCCATTCATACAGTTACTACTTGTTACCGAAAAAATATTGTCATGCTGTCTTGAGATCTGTCACTACCTGCCAGGAACAAACAGGAATAGTGATATCATCTCCTATGCTCTTTTGTTCAGACTCTGTACATCCCAATGTTTACATAATCCTTTAAAACTAGGACACGGTTGGATTTTAAAAATACAGTCTGACAGTCTTTGTCACTAAACAAGGATGTTTATCAGTTTCTGTTTTATATCATTAACGGGATATTTGGCTGTGACTGCACAATCTTACATCTAAGTGTTATTTTTAATAAGCATTTCAATTTTATCACTATTATTATATTTTTCTTCTCTTACACCATGCATTCCTAACTTGTCAAAGTCTGATGACCTTCTTCTGATAATTGTAGGAATAAAAGAGTCAATCTCATTCCATTTAATATTCCATTGTACCAGTTTTTTGTCTGTACATTACATCCCTCCATTCAATTCACTCAACTTCAGCATTATTTTATGAGGCCAAATTTCATTTAGATTTATTTACACATTTAACACCTTCATTGCTCTTTACTGCTTCATGATTCTCTGGGTTAATATTCTCCTTACATAAAAGATTCCATTAATTAAGTTTTGCTAGTGACAAACTCTGGAGGATTTTGTATTTCTTTTTTCTAAAACTGATTACATTCTGTGGTTTGCTTTAAGGACATTTTCACTGACTAGAAGTGTATGATTTAGTTGTCATTTTCATTTGGTGTACTGAGTACATTTCATTGTATCCTGGCTTTCATTAGCATTATTGATACTGATAAAGTATCCCCAACATGACTGCCTAAACGTGAGCTGAACAGGGACAATAGCAGTTGACGTGCCAACGTGGGAGGGGAAAAGACCACCAGGCCTCGACCTCATACAAAGAACTACAGGCAACAAGGAAGTGTTGCAAGAAGGAGAAACAGTCTTCCGAAGGGGAGAGCACACCAATTGGTTATCCAATACGGAGGCTTTGTTTTACTCATTGCTTATATTCCAAATCTATACTTGGTATATAGAAGGCACTAAACAAATTATAACCATCTACAGAATTAAAATTAATACAAAATACAGTTTAATTACTTTATGATGTGCAAAATAAATAAGGATTTCCGGTACTAAGGACATAAGACCCTCTCTCAAAAAGTCATTTACTTTGCATATCACAATTTAACTTGCAGTGTGAAGTAGCAAAATTGTACTGTATATGACAGAAGGCACATGATAGAATATGTAAGTAATGCAGACAGAAGTTTCTTCCAACATCTGAGGACTATGGGGGTTTCTCATTACTGATTAAATTTCTCCAAGTCTGTCAGTGTGAAATCTTTCTAGTGTCTATGTATGTAAACATGCAGTTGTGAGTATTTAATATTTTGCTTCCTTTGCTAAGTTTTCAGAAAAGGTAGGGGGGGATGAAAACCAATTACTGTATCTGAAAGCACATAAGACAAAGGAGTAGACATTTTTGTTTAAAGTTCTGGTGTTAAATTCATGATCCCATACTAAAAATGTTATATATATATGATTTATCTCTTGTCCTCAGTTTCAGTATCCATAAAAATGGAGACAATGTTACCTTCCATATCCTTATGTTTTGTTAAGGATTAAATAATATAATGGTTGTAAACTGATTAGCAATTCTGTATCTAAAACATAATGTAATCCAAAAATTACCAGCTTTTATTATTCTCAATAAAAAGCTTAATGAGACAAGAATAATTTTTCCATTTACTAAAGTGATATTTTACTTAATTTTCAAATTTTGTTATGTTATTCCTAGTCATAATAATGGACTGAACCCTAAAATACAAATGAAAATGTTTCTATAGTTTCGGAAGCCATTAAAAGTCCACAACTATTTCTCCATCAACTGGTTGCTGGGGAAGCTGGAATTATAGGGTGAAATGTGTGAGTTTAGGTGGGAAAAGAGAAGAGAAGGGCCTGTCAGTGGTACCCTGGAAGCTGTAGTAGAGGGAAAAGGAAGCTTTAGCTCCACTCATGTGTGTTCTCTACTGCAGTCTTGGAAAACAATGGAATGAAGTGGTGGTAGCTCAGCTAGACCTGTGGACAGCCCCACACCATCCCCCACCATGACTTCACAAGGATCTCTCCTCCTCCTCCTCCTCCTCCTCCTCCTCCTCCTCCTCCTCATATCTGGCTTAGAAAAAAAATGTTTGTGATGCAGAAATTAAGAATTAGCTTATTTGACAAGAAAGATAAGTACTTACAAGTGTGAAACGTAATGCTTCACATACAACATGGCACTCCTGCACTCCTCGTAGCCTCATGGAAATTAACTGTGAACTGAATACTTTGAAGAAAATACGGTAATTGGCAAGCAGAAATGACAAGACAGACTGTGACATAAAATAATCTTCAATTAAAAAAACTTGACTGCGTTTTCTTCATACATTTAGTGGGGGAAGATACAAACTTCATACACTTCCTTCCTGTTTTTGTCAAGATAATAAATTACCTCATGAAAAATGGGTATTTTGTCACTACATTTTAATTATTTTCACTGCCTTAGGCAATATCACCTAATGTATACGCTATTTTAGCATCTTATTAAATTATCCTATTTAATTACTGAAACTTATACAATAAAGAATTAAAAGTTAGTCCAAAGTGAGTGAACTCTTCTGCAAAAGTGTCTATAATTGTCCTTATTTTAATTAGTTGTTTTTTTAAGAACACTAATTTAAAGAGACACAATATCTTTTTTAAAAAATTAAAACTAGAACATTATGCCTATTGGTCTTGAGGAAGTCAAAAGTGTCTCCTAGGGAGAGCTTAGTGTGCATGTGGAGGGGAGGAGGTTGGAAGGTCGATTTGAAAAGTGGGCAGAAGGCCAGTGCAGGGCCATTCAGCATTTGAACTTGTTCTCTTACAAGAACAGTGTGTAGAAAGGGGTGAAAGGGAGTGTGGTGATTAGACGTGTGCTGACACGAGGAAGAATTTTCTTCTGAGGGCAGTCTGTGTTGCATGACAAACACTGGGATGGTGTCTCCTTTACAGAAAGAGGTGATAGAAATCATCCAGATCATTGACGAGCGGCAGGAGGCAAAGAAAAAGAGACAACTGCCCAAAGCGATAACCAACATTCAGTGAAAGAATATTAAAGAAACAAAGTATATATCTGAGATTTTAAGAAATCTCCCTTAAATTCAAAAGGTCATAATACATTCTAAAAATCGGAGAAAAACAGGGGGAAAGAGGGGGGTATTTTATAACACATTTAAAACTCATTTCATCATGCATGTTTTATCAGCTTTCACAGTATTTGCACGTAATTGTGTGATGCATTCCTTCCTCAAGAAACACCCTACTACATACATTTCACCTTAGTATAATCCTCATGTTTGCTTGTCATGACTGTGCATCTGCCTCTGATTTCTGTATAAAAATGCACTGCTGGCCATTTGATTACCCATTTCTTTTTGTTATGCATGTTGAATCTAGTAATGTCTCCAAATATATGACCATTTCCCTACTTGGGGCCATTTCCTTAGGACAGAATCCCAGAAGGAATATTAATAGATTAGATAATATGAATATTTTATAGGTTTTCCCCCATACAATGCCAAATTGCTTTCCAAAAGGGCTGTGCCAGTTTTAATTGCAATGAACTGTCTGAAAGCACCAGATCCGCTTATGCCTGCCAACATGAGACATGATTATTTTTAATATTGTCATTTAGCAGGTGAATAGTCATCACATTGTTCATATAATTTATTTAGTCCAGTTAATTATGAGACGGGAAAGGAGGACATCCAAAAATTAGGAAAATTGACAAAACCTCAATATTCTCTTGCTATCCTGTGGTCAGGATGACTTCACAGGTCCCAGGGGATCACCAAGTAAGATCAGTTAACAATAATTTGCATGCTCATAAAGCATGCTGATAGATAAGTGCCAATGTGGGCAGAGAAATGTGTGGAGGAAATATCCCAAACCAAGTCTCTGACCCAGTCCTACCCAGCAGCATCAACCGAAATAGAAGGCACATAAGCAAGTATGAAAATGAACACAGGCACCCACATTTCATAATCAAGACAAAACCAACTTTCAAACCAGCTACTCCTTTTCTAGCTCCTCTGACCACTTGTCTGAGACTAGGCCTGGGTTATGCTGACCAAAGGATCAAATACCTATTCAGATAACTCTTCATCAGGAAGGGACTATCTCATAATAAACACATTATAGTGCTTTCCACAAATGCAGTAGCACAGAGTTTTAGGGAGGCTCTCTGTGCGCAAACTTTGTCAGTCCTCTCAAATGTTGGGTTTCAAAAGTAAAAAGCAAAGCGTTTATGCAATAGGTGAACATCAGTATAAAAACCAGAAAAAAGTTTAAAAAATAGTTTTTGTATAAGCATTGGCAACCTCTGAAGAAGTGCCATGTTTAATTTACACACCGGCATTTGGCTTGGATTGTAGATGCTCAGGCGGCTGAGGCAAGTATTATTTCCTGGCATTTTGGAGGGTGGAAGGGATAGGAACTTGAATAGGAAGCCAGAGTAAAGACCTCTTCACCACTAAGAGTAGGCATCATCCAATCCTCTGTGGGTGGACCTGCAGAGAACACAAATGGCTGAAGAAAAGTGAAGTTACTCTCTGCTTAGGTCAGGATGATTCTCATCTTTCTGTAGGACACTGAACATTCTAAGCAAGGGCTTTACTACTAACATATAATCCCAGCCTGTAGCACGAATTGTTAGAAGGTCTTATTAATAAAAACACACCCAGTGCCAATTATTGGGGTGAATGCTGGAAGATCAGAGAAGCAGAATAAGCCACAGCCAACTCACCTTGTCAATTCCTCAGCTGATCCTGTTTCCTCAGACTGGAAGACTCTGAGTCCTCATCCAGAATGAATCTTAGCTGAACTGCTGCTAAAAGCCTAAAAGTTTAACCGCCCCTAGTTCCTGGTTTTCACACCTTATATACCTTTCTGCTTCCTGACATCACTTCCTGGGATTAAAGGCCTGTGTCACCATGCCTGGCTGTTTCCAATGTGGCTTTGAACTCACAGAGATCCAGATGGATCTCTGCCTCCAGAATGCTAGGATTAAAGGTGTGGGTGTTCTGTTTTCTGACCCCAGATAAGTTTATTAGGATGCACAATATATTGGGGAACACAATACATCACCACACCAGCCACCATTTAATTTTCTTTAGAAGTTATGATTTATCATCAATAGGTATGAAACAGTCGATTATAATGCCCTGCCAATTCCTATCAAAATTATTTCTTATGCTTAAAACTACAATATCCACAATTACACTATCCAAAATAATAAATTCTACTATTTTATCTAAGCTTACATAAATACATAATGGATTTAAGATCATCCTTCATAATACATTTTGTATCTTTTTATTTCATAAGCAAGGCCTAATGTAATTGCTAATCTTTCAAAATAATGCAGCAGATCCAAGTTAAAACTAAGACTTAAGTGTATGAAGCATACTTTACCCATTCCTTCTTTACTGGATAACAGATTATTTCTATGTCCACATTTTCCAAAGAGTACTTCAATGAAATTGTGTTTATCTCTGGTTAATTAAAATGTAATGTTTATTAATAAAGTTTTGGTACTGAAACAAAGGGAGTTTTTAAGGCTCTTCACACACACAGTGAATATCTGAAGTTTTGACCTGTCTGGTATCTTCTACTTTCCCTTCTGGTGATTAAAAGTTCTCTGTTTTTCCTTAAAATGTGCTTTTGAAGTGCTAAAACTCAAGACGCACTCTGAGCAAGGCATGGGAATGCAACCTGAAGTGGTCCAGGTTCATTCCCCATTCTAGGAATGTTGGTTTGAAGCAAAGGAAAACAGAGAAGAATTGATGATTCCTCCCACTGGTGACTGGACCTGGAAAAGAACTCATCAGTTTCTCAAAGGGTCTCTGTAACCACTCTGCTTCTCTCCACTGCTTGTGATTCTGTAAGCTACAAATTTCATCCCTTTCTCGTGCTTCCTATTCCTTAAGGTAGTCGTGAGTGACTTCTGCTGGACACAGCTAAAGAAATGTTTAAGCGCCAATGAACAGCATTATCATAAGTCCAGGAGTCTTTGTATTCTACCTCGTCCTCATTGTTCTGATCAACCTTTATAAATGAACCAACATTCATTAAAAACTTTGGTATTTCAGCAAGAGCTTTAGAAATGTCTCATCAAAAATTTACCTTTTTTATCACTAAATTAATACTTAAATGCTTACAGGGTTTGTATGTTTACAAATTATGAAGACATTTTCTGTCCACTCTTGCTTTTGTGATGTTTTAAAGTTTTTGTACAATAATGATACTCATTGTGCCTAATTACATTCAATGTTCCTGCATAAATAACGAGCATGAATCCCATTCTTCAATTAATTTTCAGTCCACTGGAGGGGGATAAATAGGAATTGAGAATTATAACAGTGAAAAGCCCTCTATTCGCAGAAAACACAGATAAGCTCCTGTAAGGGTGGATATTAAATCACTATTAGTAATTTGTGCTAAGAAAATTTCTTGTTTAATTCATTTATAATTATACTTAAGGCATTTTTACAGGTGAAATGTTAACTTGTACAAAATTAAAACCTTATATTTTCTCCATATATTTATGCATAATAAGTCTCTAGCTTTGCTTAGTTTCAGACCATTTTATGCTATTAACTTCATGTGCTCTTTAATTTAGAATGCAATATGGTCACATATTGTCTCAAAAATGACTCTATTTCCTGTAATCATATGCTAATCACTGGTTTTTTTTTTTTTTGTTGTTTTGTTTTTTTGGTTTTCCGAGACAGGGTTTCTCTGTGTAGCTTTGCACCTTTCCTGGAACTCACTTGGTAGCCCAGGCTGGCCTCGAACTCACAGAGATCCGCGTGGCTCTGCCTCCCGAGTGCTGGGATTAAAGGCGTGCGCCACCACCACCCGGCTACATTTTTTTTTTTAATTTCACAGAAATCTGAAATTATTTAACAGTGTGCTCTTTTTTCAAGTTTTTATCTGTGGTCTTTATTCTCTTCTCCGTGTTTGCTTGTTAATAATACACTGGTAAAGGGTAGAGAAATTATTGTAATTTTGATATCCTTAACGATTTGACAGGCTAACTTCTCAGAGTGATTTATATTTAAACATTTTTGCTAATAAAATCCACTTGATATTCCAGATAACTTTACCTCTTTTTTAAAAAATAGTTTTATTGTGCCTGGGACTGAAGCAACCAACATGCTAAGTAGTAGTTTTCTGCGACTTACCTTCATCTTCAGTCTCAGGTAAGTGTCAGAATCTCTGTAAATTTCTTGATGGCCTCTTTGTAATTAATGTAATGTCTCTGCATAATTCCACTTGAGCCTATGTGCACATGGACACCTACACATTTACTTACATTTATTGCAAATACCATTTAATGAAGTTTTCAGTTTTAATGTCCCCTGATGTTAGCTTCATGTGACATACAAAGGAGAAAATTTCACAGTATTGAATAACTGTAATCTTAACATATGAAGACCTGAAATATAAATCTATATGTATGTATTATGTATGTGGGAAAGAGAGAGAGGGAGGGGAAGGGAGGGCAAAGGAGAGGAGAGGAGAAGAAGGAGGGGACAGGGGAGCAGAGGGGAGAGGAGGGGAGAGGTCATCTGAGGGAAGAAGTGTGTGTATCAAAGAGAAAACTCAACATCATATTGGGGGGAAATGACTATTTTTTAGCTCACCAAGTGATTTCAGGATTGGCCTATTTTGTAGTTTAGTCAGCAAGTTTAGAAACTAAAAGATTATCATCAGGAAATTAGGCCAAAATAGTTACTAAAATAGTTTCAGAGAGGCAGTCCATTGTTTGTTAGCTGCTGTTTGTTTTCAAATATAGCACCTGTCCCCTTTGTAATTAGATAGCTGTGTTCACTCTGAGAAATGAACAAGTATTACTCATATTTGATCTGTGTATGTTCTCAAATATCGAAATACAAGAATTATTGATGCATCGTTGTAGAGACATGAGCTAGAGTAGTGATGGTCCAGAATGTATATTTACTAGCTTACTGCTGATATAAAGACAGCCTCGGTGTAGTCTTTACATAGTATGCATGAGTCCATGGCACACCTGTGTATATTTGCATGTTCCTTCTTGTCTAACGGCATCAAAACTTACAATTGATTGCATATTAAGAAACTGCCTCTGGGATTTGTCCCTACTGAGTGCTAGGACAGAAAGAAATTTGCCTGAAAGTCTATCTCCACAGGGAACTGACTCAACCATTATGTCATTTATATGTGTCAGGGACCCACTGGTCACGAAAGAATCAAAAATAAGTCAATGACAACAATCAGTATGTTGCATTACTATATATAATATAAACCATCTCTTCAGCCAGAAACTTTTTTATGACAATGATTTTACTATGCACAGGCTGTTTTATGATGGAATTCCAGAGTTTCTTATTTCTTCTTTATGAGAACTAAAAGGCAGACACTAATACTTTCAAATTCCTTCATCACTCATTCACGTTATCCCCCTGCGCTCTGAATTTTCCTTTTGTGGTATGTGTGGTGAACTGCTGCTACTGTTCTCAATTTATGAAGCTAACAGAAAAGTAGTTGTTAAAGTTTTATCTGCCATGGTTGCCTTATTCTAAAACATTTAAGAACAAAACAATAAGAGCTTGCCAACAATTTGGGGATTTCTCAGAGTTTCTGAATTCATCTATTAATCACTGAATTTCAGAGACCCCAGAAAGGGAGACATTTCAGTTTAGAGAGTCTAGCATGTAGAGCAGATTCTATGAGTCTGTAAATACAGCATTAGAGATCATATACATCTATATTTTATAGGTTCAAAAACTGACGTAAATACAAACATTTCGTTGCAAACTTATGTACAACCCAATAAATCTTACATGACATCTCTAAATGCACCACAATTTATCACTTTTTTTGGTTCTACTATAGTATTAATACAATGTATTATTAAGTCATATATTGAGATGCTATATGTATAAATGATTAGATGCTTTCATTTCTTCTTTCCTGGATATTTTACAAAATGTTAACTCTCAGGATAAACGTATATGGTGATAAACTGTGTTTCAAACACTGCTTCTAAACCTAGCTCCACTTTCACTGACTTTAGATGCCTTCCTGAAGTAAAATTCATCCTTACTCAGAGAGGACACTTGGGCTAAGGATCTGTGTTCTTCCCAGGTTAAAACATTTGATTCCTGCGTAGTTCCTATCAAACAACTCTGCCATCAGCTTGGGTGTGCTAGATACAATCATCTGCTAACCTTCTTTTTAAAACACCAGTTTTCTAAAGTTTGTAGCTAGGGAAGAAAGGAGGAAAAAATAGCATAAAGGGATGAAATACTAAGTGAGTGATACATATTTTTGGCTCTGGAGGATAAAATACTCAGATGGTAATATCAGAAGGCTTTCTACATCTCATAAACCTAGACTGGATCACTAAAATTTTGAATGTTTTCTTCGATAACGGAAAACCATTGAGAACTAACTGTTAGCACGACACATGCCATATTAATTCTCTGTCACACTAAGGCTGCAGAGCAAGCTGGCAATCACTTATTCTTCAGCACAGCTTCTTGAGTGCATAAACTTCACTTTCCTTAATATGAATATATTCTTTACAAACTATTCTCTGAAAAATTAAGCTGGATCCACTGTTCACAAGGGGTGAGTGATAATGATCCTTTTAAATATAGGCTAAACTTTAAGGAAAATAATGAAATGGAAGGAAGCACAGAAAATTAAATTGAAATCATAATCACACACACACACACACACACACACACACACACACACACACACACTTGTTGAAACTGAACAAAGTCAGGGCACACAATTTTGACAAGTTTTATTTGTAACTGAACTGTCTGGATAACCAACTTGATTTTTAACTAAAGGCAGACTTTCTTGGCAGCTTTCCAATTGTTTTGGCATTTCTTACCAGAGAATTGGATCATAAGTCTTTTACTGATGATAATCTTAATGGCAATACTGACTCCAAAATTCAGGGCTTGTGATTGGCCTTTACAAATGCCATGGATTTGACACTTTCAATGCAGAAGTAGAATTTCTTTCATTAAAATTATGCCCTTGAATCCATCCTTAGCCATCGTCAATTCACTCAATTCCTTTGGACGACATTTTATATATAAGTTGAATTTGGATAGTCATACATGCCTTTTAAAAACTATTGATTTAAATTAATTATGCTAAAGGTCAAATGCTTCATTCCTTAGTTCCTCTGAAAAACATTCTGGGTTGATTTACAACTTTTGAGACAAGGTAGCTAAGGATGATTTCAAATTCACAATCCCCATGCCTCAGCTAACTAAAAGAAGGCTAGGATTACAAGTGTGTGCCATGATGCAGAGATCCACAGCCAAGGACCAGGCTGAGCTCCAGGAATCCAATCGGAGAGGGAAAGGGATTCTATGAGCAAGGGGTATCAAGATCACGATGGGGAAATCTACAGAGACAACCAAACAAAACTAGTGGGAACTCATGAAATTTAGACCAATGGCTGTGGAGCCTGCATGGAACTGGACTAGGCCTTCTGCATAAGCAAAACAGTTGTGTATCTTGATCTGTTTAAGAGGCCCCTGGCAGTGGAATCACAATCTATCCCTGGTGGGTGAGCTGGCTTTTTGGAGCCCATTACCTATGGTGGGACACTTTGCATAGTCTTGATGCAGCGGGGAGGGGTTTGGACCTGCCTCAACTGAATGTGCCAGACCTTGCTGACTTCTCATGGGAGGCCTCACCTTTTTGGAGGAGGGAATTGGGAGGATTGGGGTGGGAAGGCTGAGGGGGAGTGGGGGGAGGGATGAAAGCTGGATCTGTGGTTGGTATGTAAAGTGAATAAAACATTTCTTGATAAATAAACAAATGAAAACAAGTGCATGCCACCACACCTGACAGAATGTTAAACATTTTAAAGGATAGATATCTTGTACTTTCATTGGTTGGTTGGCTTGGGGGCACCAACCTTTACCTTAACACTCACATCCAGTGGATGTTCTTGTGGGCCTCATACACAACTGCAAGACCAGCAAACATGGAGTTATCTTTGTGACTGCTTGACAGTTTCAACATTCACTCAAGTACTTGAGAGGGATATATACATTAATGTGCATTAGCTGAACAGATAATTAAATGGAAAAACGGAGCCATGGAGGAAGGGCATAGAAAATACATGTCGGTAGAAGAACAGTATACTGGTTTTTATTGTTTTATTTATTATGATCTATTTATCTGAATAGCACATAATGGCAGTTGTCTCTGTCTTTATTCTGTGATAAAGTTCTAACACCCCCAACAATATTCACCCTAGCATTAGGAACAAAGGGCAATTTGCTAAGATTTGCTTTACTAAGCCAGCATCATAATCAATAACAGATTACTAAAAGGGTTGACAATATTGCCAAATGAATAATATTTCTCATACAGAATAGACTTGTTAACTTGTTTCAAATGCATAGCGATCATAGTCCTCCTAGCGCTCTTGCGCTCTCTCTCTCTCTCTCTCTCTCTCTCTCTGTCTTTCTGTGTGTGTGTGTGTGTGTGTGTGTGTGTGTGTGTGTGTGTGTGTGT
>CABHPP010136282.1:20425-48657 GCA_902168425.1 Peromyscus attwateri | reverse complement strand
AACACACACACAATATCGATATGTGCGCACTCAGAAGGCAGGGGAAGAGGATTGCCAAAGGTTCATAGCAAGCTTGCTCTACATAGCAAGTTCAAGGCCAGCCAAGACCTTGTCTCAAAAAAGAACCACACCCAGCCATCTCTCTAGCCTGTTTTTTTTGTCTTCTGAAACAGGGTCTCTCTTTTATGTAGTTCTGGCTGTCCTGGAACTTACTATGTAGACCAGGCTGGCTTCAAATTCAGAGATCTGCCCGCCTCTGCTTCCCGAGTGCTGGGATTAAGGATGTGGGCCACCATGTCCAGCTAAATTAAAAATAATTTTTAATTTGTAAATTGTTCTTCAACAGTCCTGGAAAGATGGCTCAGCGTTTAAGAGCACTGGCTGCTCTTCCAGAGGACCCAGGTTCAATCCCCAGCACCCACATGGCAGCTCACAACTGTCTGTAACTCCAGTTCCAGGGCTTCTGACACCCTCACACAGACATACATGCAGGCAAAACACCAATGCACATAAAATAAAAATAAACTGTATATAAAAAATTCTTCTTCAACAAAAACTTCCATTCTTCAAATAAAACAGTGAGCCACAGATTGGGAGAACATATTCATAATATATATAATAGATTAACATAATGTATGTATGTTAATCTATTATATATAGGATAAAAGTCTTGCATCTAGTATGTACATACATGGAGTTCTCTACAATCTGTAAGAGAAACAACTCAGTCGAAAGATTCCACAAAAGGTTCCCACGAGCAGAAGCATATAGAAATAGCGAGTTTGTGAAAGAAAAAAAAAAAAAAAAAGCTCACTAACGTTAGTCACCAGGAAATGCAGACTAAACTCACAAAGAGAAACCACTCCACGCCCACCAGCGTGACTAAATTTAAAACAACCGATATCACAATCGAAGCACAGGTGGCAAGCCTTTTGACGTTTCAACACAAGTGTGCCGGGCTTCATCCAGGTTCATCCTGGGACCCACGTAGCCCTTCGGCCAAAGGTCAGACAAACCTGGAAGGGAAGTTTGTTATGTAGTATAACCACTTTAGAAAACATTTAATACTGTGTGTGTGTGTGTGTGTGTGTGTGTGTGTGTGTGTGGTTTCAAGACAGAGTTTTGCTCTGTAGCCTAGGGTAGCCTCACACATACAGTACTTTTTATTATTTATTTATTGGTTTGAAACAGGATAGCCCTGGCTGTCCTAGAAATAACTGTGTAGACCAGGCTGGCCTCAGACTCACAGAGATCCGCCTGCCTCTGCCTCCTGTGGGCTGGGAGTAAAGGTGAGTCATCACTCCTAACCATACCTAGCACATACAAGCCTGTTTGTTTGTTGGTTTGTTTTTTCATATTTGTTTATTTTATATGTGCCTTTTGCCTGCATGTATGTATATGTACCACGTGTTCCTGGTGCCAGCCGAGGTCCGAAGAGGGTGTTGGATTGGTGAGCTACCATGTGGGTGCTGGGAATTGAACCCCACTCCTCTGCAAGAGCAGCCAGTGTTCTTAACCACCGAGCCATGGCTCCAGCCTCACAGGAAGTGTTACTTCTCCCTTCCACATACTATGACTACACCCATGTGCCACCACACTTGGCTGTAGTTTTTGCTTCTTTGTTGTTCGGGGGACACACTTTGAAGCTCAAGCTGTCTCAAACTCATAGCAATCCTCCTGCCTCTGTCTTTGAAGTGCTGGGATTACAGGTATGGACCCACGCTAGGCTGTCAAGAGTGCTCCTTAAGTAAGTAGCCTTTCTTTCCTCTTTGAAATCTTATTATGGTCGTGTATGAGTGTAGATTTGTGTGTGTGCAAAGGTGAGAAGGGGTAGGTCACCTGGCGCTGGACTTACTGGTGGCTGGGATTCATCTGAGGTGGGTGCTGGGACTTGAACCTGGGTCCTAGAGGACTGTGTGCTTTAACTGCTGAGCCACCTCTCCAGCCCTAAGTAGCCCCACCCCCCACCCCCCATGTTTTGTTTTGTTTTTTTTAAAGATTTATTTATTTATTATGTACACAGAAGAGGGCACCAGATCTCATTACAGATGGTTGTGAGCCACCATGTGGGTGCTGGGAATTGAACTCTGGACCTCTGGAAGAGCAGTCAGTGCTCTTAACCTCTGAGCCATCTCTCCAGCCCCACCCCCCATGTTTTTGAGACACGATTTTGTTGTGTAGCTTTAGTTGTCCTTGGCTGGCCTCGAACTCACAGAGATCCTCCCGCTTCTGCGTCCCGAGTGCTGGGACTAAAAGCGTGCGCCACCACCGCCCGGCTCTAAGTAGACTTTTTCTTTTCTTTTTTTTTTTTTTTTTTTGAGCCTGTCCTGGACTAGCTCTGTAGACCATCCTGGCCTCAAACTCACAGAGACCCGCCTGCCTCTGCCTCCCGAGTGCTGGGATTACAGGCGTGCGCCACCACCGTCTGGCTCTAAGTAGCCTTTTCAATAATCACTTTCTTTCCGGGTGCATGCCTTTAATCCCAGCACTTGGGAGGTGGAAGTAAGTGGATCTCTGTGAGTTCAAGGCCAGCCTGGTCTACAAAGTGAGTTTTAGGACAGCCAGAGCTGTTACACAGAGAAACCCTGTCTCAAAACACTAAAACAAACAAACAAACAAACAAACCCCCCCAAAAAACATTTTCTTGGACAGGCTTACTGATGTGGCACACTTGGAGACATCATCCTGAAATAATCCTTTCTACCTTCACCAGACTCCCAGGACCACAGGTCCATGCACCTCATCAGAGGGCTAGGACAAAGAAAAGCAGAATTGCCAGGTGGTGGTGGCGCACGTCTTTAATCCCAGCCCTTGGGAGGCAGAGGCAGGCGGATCTCTGTGAGTTCGAGGCCAGCCTGATCTACAGAGTGAATTCTAGGATAGGCTCCAAAAGCTACACAGAGAAACCCTGTCTCGAAAAACAAAACAAAACAAAAAAATTGTGATCTTACCTGGACATAGTGGCACATGCCTGTGATTCCAGCACTCAGGAGGCCGAGGCAGGAGAATTGTGAGTTTGAGGCTAGGCAGACCTACATAGCTGGTCAAGGTTGGCCAGGTCTATATAGAAATTGATGAAAACTTTGTCTCACCAAGCATCCTATGACACACTTTTAATCCTGCACTTGGGAGGCAAAGGAAGGTGGATCTCTGTGAGTTCGAGGCAAGCCTAGTCTACAAGCAAATTATAGTTTGGCTAGCCTCAAATTCACAATGTCTGCCACACTCCCGGAAGACATCTTTTTTGTTTGCTTATTTGTTTTTGTTGTTTAGAAACAGGACCTCATTCAGTATAGCCTGATCTCCAGCTAGCTATGTAGCCAAGGACAGCCGTGAACTCCTGAGCCTCCTTCCTCTGCCTCCCAAGCACTAAGATTACAACACCAATTCCACACCCAGGCCAGGAGGCATCCTTATCCCCATTTCTTCTGCTCAGGGTTACTGCTAAAGCCTTGACTCTTGTTCATTTGTTTCCCAGTCCTAGGGATCGAACCCAGGTCCTTACGTATGCTAGGCAAGTGCTCTACCGCTGAGCTATGTCCCCAGTCCTGTTTTTACTTTCTAGCTTGATATAGTCACACTAAGTTGTTCAAGATAACCTTAAACTTGGAGCTCCTGTCTCAGCCTCCCAGGTAGTCTCGAGCCACCAGATCTGGCTACATTAATTCTTTCTGAAGTGCCCCCCACTCAGTCTGAGGAGCCTTTGCTGCTAGCTGTAAGAACTGAGATTTACAGGCCAGGTGACTGCTTAAGAAGTTACAGCTAGTGATGGCTGGCGTGAGACTCAGCCTCATTCATGCTTTCCTAAACCCCCACTCATTCCTCAAAGTTAGTTTCTAGTTGGATGCCCCCTGAAGGCCCTGTAATTAAAGCTCCATAGCAACTGTGGGAGGGACTGGGCCCAGCTAAATCCAGCCCCAGGGAGAAATGTTTGCCATGGATGAGTGACCCTGGGCCTGTCCCAGGGGCAAGCTTCATGCCCAGGTCAGACATGTGTCATCCGCCTCTTGATTTCTCAATTCAGCCCACAGCCTCTGGGGCAGGTGTGGAGCCTCAGAAGAGAAGAGACAGAGGAAATGACTTATAAAAAGCAGTCTCAGATTGAGTCACACACGAGTTATAGCTCAGAGAGCGGTTCTGGGCAGGAAGGGAAAGAGTGAAGGCCTCGTGGAAGGTTCTCTCTTCTCCTTGGGTAGGGCTCCTCAGAGAAGCCGACTTCTCTCCAGATCTCAGGTATGGCTTTGCTCCTCCAGTTTGGAATGAGGAAAGAACCTGAGCTAGGAGGTCAGAGTATGTGATCTGGGAGGAAGGAGGGTAGCAGTGAACGTATGTTAGCCTGAGCTATTCCTCAGCCATCTTGTTTTACCTACATCAAACAAATAAACAAACAAACAAACAAAAAACATAAAACATAAAACAAACAACAACAACAAAAACCAGGCTGGGAGGTGGTGGTGCATGTCTTTAATCCCAGCACTCAGGAAGCAGAGGCAGGTGGATCTCTGTGAGTTCAAGGTCAGCCTGGTCTATAAAGTTCCATGACAGCCAGGGCTAAGCAGAGAAACCCTGTCTCAAATAATCAATCAATCAATCAATCAATCAATCAAACAAACAAACAAAGATGGGGCAATCAAGGCAGAAAGGTCAAGGGATTAGCCAGTGTCTGCTGGCCAGTGGCCAAAGCTGGGTTGTAAACCAAGACTGCCCATTCTTCAGATGGCAGCATGTGTGCGGCCTTCAGTCAAATTCCCTGCACCACCACAAAAAAAAAAAAAAAAGCCAGACAGCAAGGCCAGAGCTCCTGGGGTGGTGCTGCACTTCCGTCATTTGGGAAGTGGATGTGGAAGGATCAGGAGTTCGAGGTCATCCCTGGCTACCTAAAAAGCTGGAGGCCAGCCTAGCAACTTGAGACTCTCAAATACGTAAATCCCAACCAAACCAGACCCTGTCTCAGCAGCCAGTGCTCCAGCTTCCTCCCCCTCCTGGTGGTTTGCTTATAAGAATCTTCATCCATGCTCACAACAACTGTGTTTGGGGATGGGGGATGGCTTGGTAAAGCTCCCCTTGGCAAACCCGAGGACCTGAGTTCAAATCCCAGAATTTACATGAAAAGCTTGGTGCTCAGGGGCAGAGACAGGAGGTTCTGACTCTGGGGCCAGCTAGTGTAGCCTAGTGAGCTCTGGACCATGAGACCCGTCTCAAAGGATGTGGACTGCATTTCTAAAGATGACACTGATGGTTGTTCTCTGGCACGCGTGCGCGCGCGCGCACACACACACACACACACACACACACACACACACACACGGGAGTAAAAATAAAGTATACTTTTGTTTGGCATTTGAAGACATCACAGATCTGACTGACTTGGTGTCTGGGGTGTGTCCACCCATTGATGCTTTCTCAGATGAACTGGGCAGGAGGAGAAAGGAAGGGCCACTGCTGGAATCCTGGGGTCCTGGAGCTGAGCCCTTAAAGTCACCTCTCGGGGAGTCTTCCCGTGCACAGTCTTAGTGTCGCCCCTTTGTCTGTGGCTTGTGGCTGCTACTGTCACTGAAGGTGGAGCACCCAGTGGGGTTTCTCTCCTTTGTAGTGAGTCATTTTTCCCTGAGTCCCCCAGACTTAGTGGGGAACCCCTCTCTCCATTTCAAGAAAAAAAAATATATTTACTCAGAAAATCTCAGCTCAGGGTGGAGGAACTTTCCATGGGTTGGGGACCACCTTGTGGTGTGGTGGATTCTCCATTGCTGGTGATATTTGAGGGCTGGTTGACTATCTGAAGGGGCTTCCTTTAGGAGGCAGGGGTTGGGACGAGCCCTTTAAGGCTCTTTAACTATAGGCTTTTATGAGTCATTATGAGTTGAAATGTAGCCTTTGAATGAGGATCAAATATAGGATACCTATGAACTTTGAGACAAGATAGACTTAGGCTCCTACCTCACTGGCATAGTACAGTGTGCCTGAGACAGGAGGATTTTTGAACCCAGGAGTTCAAGGCAAGACTGGGCAACATAGAGGCCTGCCTGGCAGTAGGAAATATTCTCCTTCTCAAAAACAAAAAAATGCATGGGGCCGGGGAGATGGTTCAGCAAATAAAGGTACTTGCCACCAAGCCTAAAGGCCTGAGTTCAGTCCCCTGAACCCCATGATAGGAGAAAGCCAACTTCTGCACGATGTCCCCTGACCTCCACTCACTTGCTGGGGCATGTGTGCCCACACACATACATGTGCACACACAATAATAAATGTTTTTTAAACAGGGGCATAGCCACTTCCTTGCTTGGACACTGTGGGCACACTTCTTCATTTGACGTCAATTTCCTTCTTCTAAAAGCAAAAACACAAAAACACCCACCTCATGAGACTATTTGGTTTTTTTTCTTTATGAGTCAGGCTGGCCTCAAATTTGCTATGTGGCTGAGGATGACCTTGAACCCCTGGCCCTCCCACCTTTACTTCCAGAGTGTTGGGTTTGTAGGTGAAGTGACCATGATTGGTTTTACACAGAGTTAGGGATGGAACCCAGAGCTTTGCGCATTCGAGGCAAGCTTTCTACCAGCCGAACCACCTCAGCCCTTTGAGATCACTTTAGGTATGGCTGTGACGTCAGTACCCTACCTGGTGTGAAGTGGGGCTCAGTGAATCACACCGCTGACAGTTCTTCAACAAACAGCCAAGCCACAGATCGACAGGTCCTTTGCTGACCTATCATTACAGAGTTGAGTGAAGGTTTAAACTTCTATGTTGAGGTCTTATGTGTTTGGATGTTTAACACGGGCAGGAAGCCAGCCCTTCCTCTGGGGGCGGGGGTGTGGGGAGACTATTTTTGAGGTATTCATAGAAAGCATGGAACACACGTGGGCAAAATGCAAGAAATCCTCAGGATCTATGGGGCAGGAGAGACGGCTCAGCAGTTAAGAGTATGTACTGCTCTTTCAGGGCACGAGTTCGGTTTTCAGGATCCACAGCAGGTGGCTTGAAAACTGTCCAACTCCAGTTCCAGGGAATCCATGCCCTCTTCTGGTCTCCAAAGGCACCTGTGCACATGTGGTGCATATAAAGATGAGAATGAGTCTCTGTGTCTCAACATCCCTCTGTGAGAACAGGAATCTCCCAGACCTTGCCAAGCTGTCAATAATGTGTGCAGCCCAGGCAATGGGCAACTTTCTATTTTCTGATCATTAGCAAACTCCCCAACTTCCAATTTGTCTTCCACTATTTGCTAAGGAAAGGAACTTTTTTTTTTTTTTTTTTTTTTCCCTGAGACAGCGTTTCTCTGTGTAGCCCTGGCTGTCCTACTCACTCTGTAGACCAGGCTGGCCTCAAACTCACAGAGATCTGTCTACCTCTGCCTCCTGAGAGCTAGCATTAAAGGCATGCACCACCATTGCCCAGCAGAAAGGAAACTTCTAACAATTACAACCTTTGACACCAGACCCCATAATGTTAAGAATTTTGTGACAGTGTGGCTGACTGAGGCAGAGGGAGGGAGCTGGATGAATCTGTGCTATGCGGAAGTAGCTCACGGTATTCTCAGAAGCAGGAAGACCCCTCTGTAGATTCGACTCTGCCACCTTGTTGTGTCCTTGGGCACGTCAGTCTCGGGGCTACAATTTTATCCTGTGTGAAATAGGGTTGATTGTATCTTGCTCACACAGGAGCTAATGAAAGAAAGCATGAAAACCATTTGGCTCCCAGCACTCTGCAGGTGATAGGTCGCTTGAGGGTAAATGCTGGGCCAGGTATGTGAGCAAACTTGCCAATGTATGTGGCAGTGGTGGCGCACGCCTTTAATCCCAGCACTTGAGAGGCAGAGGCAGGTGGATCTCTGAGTATAAATCGCCCAGGGATAGTGTCCGTGCTTATCATTTTCCAGGTGGCTTAATCTACAGCACCATAAAAACAGGCCAGTGACTCTCTACTTTCTCTTAGGAGGCTGAGGCAGAAATACGGTGTTTGGGGCTGGAGGGATGGCTCAGTGGTTAACAGCCCTGGCTGCTCTTCCAGAGGACCTGAGTTCAACTCCCAGCAACCACATGGTGGCTCACAGCCATCTGTAATGGGATCTGATGCCCTCTTCTGGTGTGCAGGCAGTCAGTCATACATGCAGATAGAGCACTCATACAAAAAAAAAAAAAAAAAAAAAGAAAAGAAATACAGTGTTTGAGACCAGCCTGGGCTATAGATAGTAGGAAGGTGCTGGGGAGAGAGACAGATCATGTTATCATGTCTTATTTATATGGTGTCAGGAATTAAACTTAACCTATACCTCTCAGTTCACATCCAGCCCCTAAATCAGTGGTTCTCAACCTGTGGGTCGTGACCCCTTGGGCTGAATGACCCTTTCATGGGGGTCACCCAAGACCATTGGAAAATGTAAATACATTACAGTTCATAACAGTAGCAAGATTACAGTTATGAAGTGGCAACAAAACATAATTTCATGGTTGGGGGTCACCACCTGAGGAACAGTCTTAAAGGGCCACAGCCTTAGGGAGGTTGAGAAGCACTGGCCTAAGTCCTTTCAAGAGCTTGCACTGTTCAGCCGCTCCAGTCTGGCCTGCAAAGCCCTACCTCCTGGCCAGGTAGGGCTCATCTTACACACACTGAGGACAGTGACACCAGCCCTCTCCCTCCAGACCGAGCTCTAGCCTAGCTCTGGCCTCTAACTAGCCTGCATCCCTCTTTGGGTCTGTCCTAACTCCCGTGTCCTCGATGGTCCTTCTTACAGACGTCAGCTTCAGGGGCGCTCTCTACAGGGGCCTCCCTCCCTGCCCTAATCTAACTCCCTGCATGTGACAGCAGCAGCTGACCTTGGCCATGAACTGTCCACTTCCCCTCCTATGGAGTACGATCCAGGACCTTATTTTCTACCTGGCTGCATGAGAAAATGCCAGCCCCTCTCTGAGCCTGTCTACCATCTGTAACATGGAGCATCTACCCGACAGGGCTGTTTTTGGTTTTTATAGACAGGGTTTCTCTGTGGAGCCCTGGCTGTCCTGGAACTCACTCTGTAGACCAGGATGTAGTGGGTAGCCATTCCAGCTTTGATCTGGAAGTTCCAACCCCCATTGAGGCTTCGGTAACGGTCATGACTACAAGGCGAGGCCAAGAGAGGACCCTGAAGACCCGAGATCCGGATGCGCTGGCCCTCTTGGTTCCTGGACCCTGGACGCTGGAGGTAGACCGAGCAGAGTTCTCCAGAGAACACCACCGGACTGCGCCACACCTTTCCCAGACCCTGTTACCTATCCCTTCACTCGTGAGTTACCCCACAAAATAAACCTGCCTTTTAACTACGTGGAGTGGCCTTAATAATTTCACCAATACCAGGCTGGCCTCGAATTCAAAGATCCGCCTGCCTCTGCCTCCTGAGTGCTGGGATTAAAGGTGTGCGCTGCCGCTGCCGCCACCACCACCCGGCAGCCTGACAGGATTAAGATTAAGTGATACAGGTGCAAGGGTGGGTATATTTCAGTGACAGAGAACTGTGAGGGGCTCCGAGTTCAATCCCTGGCCCCGGAGTAAAGGAAGGAGGAGAACAGTGGTAAAGCACCTGTCTCGAGCGTAAGGCCCTGGGGTGGACTCTCACCTCAAAGGGAGGGACATGGACCTTAGGGCCAGCCACTGGGGTCAGCATTTGTCACTGCTAGTGTCCTTCCTGCTTATCCATTCTGTGGTGGAATCCTCCAGTAGGAGCACACGGAGGAAACCAGAGGGATTCTCACGTGCTCCTCGAATGACTTGTGCTCCAAGCAGGTGGGCTAAGCTGTCTCTAGCCTACTTCTTGTCCCTTCCAAAGTCCTCAAGGAGGACAAAGACCGGAAGAGCATATGCTTCGACTGGATTGTAAGTTTATTAGAAAGGCCTTGGACAGATGAACCCTGAGTTACCAGCTGAGGAGGAAATGAAAAAGCCCTCGTCCCCCCGAGGCCCACTCCCTGGTCTCCTGTGAACTCTGTCCAGTGACAGACGGGAGGTCTGCCA
Source organism: Peromyscus attwateri (assembly GCA_902168425.1). Taxonomy (NCBI): domain Eukaryota; kingdom Metazoa; phylum Chordata; class Mammalia; order Rodentia; family Cricetidae; genus Peromyscus; species Peromyscus attwateri. The sequence goes on along the minus strand of CABHPP010136282.1, from coordinate 38,670 downwards.
AAAAGTGCTCTCTGCCTCCTCTCCACGGGGCCGTCCGACTCGACTGCAGGGCCCACTGTGGATGGGCAATGTGGATGCTGGTGCCTGGAGCCAAGAGCTGACAGGGCGGCGTTCTTGGCTTTAGCAGAAAGTAGTTCTGGAACCCCAGAACAGAAGGGAGCCGGCTGGGGACCAAGCTCTGCTGGATAGCCAGTGGGTGACTCTGAGAGGCAACAAGGGGCTGCTTGGAGGCATGTGCAGATGGCTCCATGGCCAACAGAGGGGTGCTGAGGGGAGGGCCCCAAAGCTGATCAAGTGAGTCTTGGCCACACAGTCTCCATGCGACTCACTGCTCCTCTTGGGACTGCAAAGGCCAGAAAGGCAAATGGATCTTGTAAAAATCCACGGTAGATGATGCCGGTTTTTTTTTCTCCCTTAAAAAATAGTTTGTACAGTGAGTGGATTTCACACATGGAGCCCGAGCCCAGAAGAGCCCGTCCTGGGGAAGAAGGCACTTCACACCCTGACTGGGTGATCTGGGCTGGCTACTCCCCAGGCCCTTCAGGACTCCACTTCACTTGGTCCTGTGACTCAGGCCTGCTCCCTCTGGGAGGGACTCTGCCTCCAAGGAGTTTGTTTGTCCAGACTGTGGTTCACAGGGTGGTGGACGGCAGCTTTCTCACCCGCCGCTGGGCCAGGATAGACGACTCAATTGGCTTCAGCTGTGGGGTGGGTTTGGAGCTATTGAGCGCAGAATACGTAGCTGCCATGGCTCCCTAAGAGAGAGGGTAGGAGATCAAACCATGAGGGAGGGCAGATAGACAAAACACACACCACAGGGTCTGGCTCACCCCTCCCAGGGTCCCCCAGCCCACCCTCTTAGCCTTGGTGGTGCTTCATGGCCACGGGTTTTCCCTGGGACACGAGAATACAATGACACTGTGGCATGTAAGTCCGGAACTCCCTTGGAGGCAGGGCTATGTCTTTTTCCACATCTGGTTTCGGGCACAGACACAGAACAGTGTGGCTCCGCCACTGCTGCAACCCGGCCCCGCCCCCTCCCACTCAGCAGCCCCAGGCATCCACGGCCACCTTCACAAGCTGCAGGTCTTGGTGGGACAACTGGCTCTGAGGAAGCTTGTCTTTCTGTGTGATCCACGGGTGCTGCAGGACCTGCTTGGCTGTGAGGCGCTGGTGGGGGTCCACATGCAGCATCTTGGATACCAGGTCCTGGAGACAGAGTGGGCAAGGAGGTGATGAGTGGGCACAGAGGCAGCACACAGCCGTGCCCACTGAGTGCCTCACGGATGGCGATGACCGGGAGGCGATCGTGTCCAGCCATCTCTGACCTGGGCCCTTACGGAAGCCCCTGTAGTCCATCCTTCAGACAATCAAAGCCTTCCCCTAACAACAGCTCAGGCGTCTTTCCCTTCCATCTCTGCTACTAAGGCATTTGGGGGGACATCTTTTCCCTTCTCTTTCTCTTTAGAAAAGCCACTCGAAAAGGTGGGAATTGCCTAAAGCCTTGAGGATCGAGGAGACACAGATTCAAACTGGACTCTTCCTGGGGTAAGGATGTAGCTGAGAGGCTGAGAGTTTGCCTGGCATGCACGAGGTGCTGGGTTCCATCCCCAGTACGATGAAGAAGTAAAACATGCTAGGTATTTAATCCCAGCACTTGGGAGGCAGAGCCAGGGGGATTAAGAGTTCAAAATCAGCCTCAGCTACATAGGCTTGTAGGCCAGCAAGGGCTGGGAGAGACTGTCTTCAATGGAAAAAATCAAAGCAGACAAGTGAGTGTTTAGCGCTCTCCCTGAGACCTGGAGTTCAGTTCCCAGCACTCTTGTTAGGAGACTCATAAGGGATGCAGCCCCAACTCCAGGGGCCCTGTGCCTTCTGGCCTCTGCGGGCACCTGTACTCACATGCACATTCCCGCACACATACACGCAATTAAAAATAAAATTAAGACTGGGAGTGGTGGTGCACACCTTTGAATCCAGTAGTGGGGAGGCAAATCTGGATGAAGAAACCAGCCTGGTCTACAGACCTAGTTGTAAGATAGCCTAGACTATAAAGTGAGACCAAACCAAACCAAACCAAACCCTGAAAGAGTAACAAAACCTTAAACAAATAAAAACCCTACACTTGGTTTCTATTTCTATTCAAGCTCTTCTACTCACCAGCTTGACTGTCCTGGACTGTCACTTAACTCTGAGCCTCAGTTTCCCTCTGAGAAATAGAGCTAACAATACCCGCCTCAAATGCTGGTGTAGGTGGTGCTGTTGTGAAAGGGTCAGCCTGATGCTACACAGAGGTTCTCGGTGATTTCTAGACCCCATCCCTATGGGGCAATGCCTTACTCAGCCTTGATGCGGGGGGAGGGGCTAGTCCGTCCCCAACATGGTAGGACAGCCTGTGTTGACTACCCAAGGGAGGCCTTACCCTCTATGAGGAGGGGATGGGGGTATGTGGGGGGGAGCAGGAGAAGAGGAGGGAGGGGGAACAGGGGGTATGTAAAAGGAAAGAAAAAAACTTTTTAAATAAAAAGTTAGCCGGGCGGTGGTGGCGCATGCCTTTAATCCCAGCACTCGGGAGGCAGAGGCAGGCGGATCTCTGTGAGTTCGAGGCCAGCCTGGTCTCCAAAGCGAGTTCCAGGAAAGGTGCAAAGCTACACAGAGAAACCCTGTCTCGAAAAACCAAAAAAAAAAAAAAAGTTATATATAACAAAAAAAGAAAAAGAAACTTCCCAATACTGAAAGTTCAAGCGTAGACTCCTTTGGGAAGGCATTCCACAGGGCATGGACAGGTGCCCACATGCCTTGCCATAGAGACCAGCCTCTATGTGCAGGCCTGTATTGTCTACCACACTAACTTTCCACAGAGAGGGACAGGGGTTAGGCAGCCCTCTGCAGCCCTTCGGCCCCAGAACATGGAAGGGCCAGTGAAGTTATCCAGACAAACGGGGAAGGGTGTACGTCTGGGAATCTTCTACTTGGGGCAAGACTGCAGCGGGGATTTGTGGAACATTCCACTTAGGGGAAAGAGGCTGCGGGAAACCTGTCCGTGAACTGCTGATGGCAGCAGCCTGGCCCCGTCCTCCAGGCCTCACAGACTCACCTTGGCCATCTCGGAGACCGTGTTCCAGTTTCCCCCACTGAGGGTGAACTTCCCACTGCCGATCCGGGTGAGGATCTCCTCCGGTGTGTCACTGGGCCCATTGGCAAACGGAGTGTATCTAGAGGAGTCCCCGAACCCAGCGTTAGCCTCTGGCCTCTATCCTGGCGCAGGGGGAGGTTAGGAGGTTGGCAGCTCCCAGAGGCAGGGCCACGGGCCCAGACTTCACACTCACCCTGCTAGCATGGTGTACAGCAGGACACCCAAGCTCCAAATGTCACAGCCTTCATCATAGCCTTGACGTTTCAGCACCTGGCGGGAGGAGGGTGGGAGGGAAGTGGTCAGGCTCAGGGGCATCTGGAAAGGATCAGTTCCCAGAAAGGTGGGAAGCAGTTGTGGCCATGGGCTATAGGTCTTCCCTTGATACCTGGGTCAAGGTCATGACCACTTCCGTTCTAGACAGCACGGGGCCTTTGAGAGCGGACACAGAGCTCCCATTGCCTCCACTTACCTCAGGTGCCACGAAGTTGGCTGTGTAGCAAGGCGTCATGAGAAGTCCGTTCTCAGCCCGCAGCTGCTTGGCAAAGCCGAAGTCGCAGATGCGCAGGCACTCGGGGTTCCCGGACTCGTCCACATACAGGATGTTACTGGGTTTGAGGTCTCTGTGGACGACCTAGGGGCCGAGGGCTGGGTCAGCACATGGTGCAGGAGGTACCAGCGACCCATGCCAACTGTCAGAATTGGCAAAGTCACGCAGACAGGAAAAGGGCCAGACCCCAAGAGGGAGGAAATGTTGAAATGGGGGCCCTACGTCGGTACTGCCTAAAAAGAAAATTGTGTGGTGATGTGCCAGAGCGCATAGCTTGAGAGAGCCAGTTCCCTCGCTCCACCCGGTGGGTCCTGGGGATCACACTCGGGCTGACAGCCTTGGCAGCAAGCACCTTCACAAGCTGAACCGTCTTACCAGCTTCGCATTGCCTTTTGAAATCTCCGTGAAGATGCCTGTGGCCCTCCCTAGTGTCTCCCCTCCAATCTCCTCAGTACCTGCTCTCTTCTAGGGCAGCTCCCTCCTTCCTACAGTATGGGTCCTTTTTCCTTTTCCTCTTCCTTTTTAAAACATTTTCTACCCCTGTACTTCTCTACCATTTCACCAACAAACTCTGCAGGCTCTGCCCAGGCACTCTGTCGTCTCTCTCCTGTCAGGATCCTGTCCCCAACACCATCACCCGCCTTGAGACTCTGCTGCTGCCACAGTGAGTCCCTTAAATGTAAGTCAAGGGGTCAGTGAGAAGGTTGAGGGGGAAGAGCGCTCACAGTCGAGTCCGATGCCTGAGTGTGATCAGTAGAATCCATTTGGTGGGAGCAGAGAACCTACTCCCATAAGTCCTCTGATTGCCACATGCATGTGACACAGCATGAGTACATGCATGCATGTGCGCGCGCACACACACACACACACACACACACACACACACACACAATATAATAAAAATGTAAAGAAAAAAATGGAGGACTGGGTATGTAGCTCAGTGTTATAGCACCCTGAAGAAGGATCAGAAGTTCAAGTTCATCCTTGACTACACAGTAGGTTAGAGGCTGACCTGCGATACAGTCCTTGTAAACAACCAACCACCCAACCAACAAAAGCAGGGCTAGAAAGATGGCTTGGCAGGTAAGAACCCTGGCTGAGCCGGGTGGTGGTGGCGCACGCCTTTAATCTCAGCACTTGGGAGGCAGAGACAGGCGGATCTCTGTGAGTTCCAGGCCAGCCTGGTCTACAGAGCGAGTTCTAGGACGGCCAGGGCTACACAGAGAACCCTGCCTTGAACTCCATCCCATCCCCCCAAAGAAGAAAGAACCCTGGCAGAGCAATCTTGAGAACCAGAGAAGCCTTTGGATCCCAGAACCTACAGAACAAAGTGGTGTGCTGTGCCTGAACCCCCACCTCCAAGTGGGGTGGGCAGAGACAGAGGACTGATGGGGCTGGCTGGCTTTCAACCTAGTCAAGAAAACGTGAGCCCAAGGGTGAGAGAGAGACCCTGCCTCAAAGGAACAGGGGAGAGTAACAGTACATGCGTCACCCTCGGTGGCCCCCATAGGTGCCTGTGTGTGACACATATATAAATAAGTCTTTTAAAAATGTCACTTCACGGCTGGGTGGTGGTGGTGGTGGTGGTGGCGGTGGTGGCGGCGGCGGCGGCGGTGGCAGCGCACACCTTTAATCCCAGCACTCGGGAGGCAGAGGCAGATGGATCTCTGTGAGTTCGAGGCCAGCCTGGTCTCCAAAACGAGTTCCAGGAAAGGCGCAAAGCTATACAGAGAAACCCTGTCTCGAAAAAAAAAAAAAAAACCCAAAAAAAAAAAAAAAAAAAGTCACTTCACAATCTGATCTCACTGGGGCTACTCACCACACCTCAGTATATAGGCATTTTACAAGAGGAAACTGAGACCCTGAGAGAAAAACTGACTTGTAAGAAACAAGGGCGGAACATGAACTCAGCCCTGACCATGGGTTGCAGGATCTTTTCAGTTTAGTGGGACACAAAGAATACTTTTGGGGAACAGGGATAGGGAAGTTTGTGATCTTACCCTGCCCTAGCAACATAAAGAAATGAGTAACTCTGACAGGAACTGTGCCTCACCATGGCTGGAACAGAAGGGGGCGGGGCGGGTGGGGGCACAGCTTGGAAAAGCTCCATAGTTATCTACTGGCCATCAGGTGTGTACATTATCACAGAAAGTCACAGCAGTCTGGGTAGGCGCGAGAGAGGCCAGACAGAGTGGGAAACACAGCAATCCGACAAAACACTGTTCCTGGGGGCCAGGAGACAGTCACCAGGTAGCTATTCAGGCCCAGTGTTTTCTTTCTTTCTTTCCTTCTTTTCTTTCTTTCTTTCTTTCTTTCCTTCCTTCCTTCCTTCCTTCCTTCCTTCCTTCCTTCCTTTTCCTGGAACTCACTCTGTAGACCAGGCTGGCCTTGAATTCACAGAACTCACAGAGAACTACCTGCCTCTGCCTCCTGGGATTGAGTGCTGAGATTAAAAGTGTGCGACACCACTGCCCTGGTGTGACTTTGTTTTGTGAGACAAGGTCTTATTATGTAGCCCAGGCTAGACTGTAGCTTGTTACATAGCATCCCAGTCTGGCCTCAAATTCATGATTCTCTTGCCTCAGACTCCTGAGTGCTGGAGTTATAAGCCACACTATGTGTGGCTCCCCCCACCCCCCAGTCCTGTGCATGGCACTCAGGGCCTCTAGTACACTAGGCAAGCACTCTACCACTGAGCCAAAGCCCTTAGGGGGACTGTTAACCAGTATTAACTTGCGAATGAGACAGGAAAAGGAAATATTTACTCTCTGATCTGACATATTTTATCATTAGTTTGCTTATATTGGCCATTTAAGAAACCAAAGCCACTTCAAACATGACCATTAAAAACACACGTGGTAACCAAACCAAAGCTTTGGTTATAAGGTAAAGTCCCCTATAAAAGAATTCTGGGCCTCTGAGATGGCTCAGTTGGTAAAGGCACTTGCAGTCAAGTCTGATGGCCTGAGTTCGATCCCTACATGTTGAAAGGGGAGAACTGACTCCCACAGGTTGTCCTCTGACCTCCACACATGCACTGTGGCACACACATCCCCACACATAATAAATTAAGTGAACAAATGTGAAAGAATTCTCCTAGTGAGTTATATGTGATCAAACACTGCCATGTTTTCAAGTCTAGCAAAATAATTGATCCAAAGACTCTGACAGGGGTTTGAGGATTTAGCTCAGTGGTAGAGTGCTTGCCTAGCAAGCGCAATGCCCTGGGATCGGTCCTCAGCTGGGGGGGGGGGGGGGAGGAGGAAGACTGACAGGATACGTTCGTAAGATCAGGGTCTTCCCAATGAAGGAATGGGGTTGCTACCATCTGGCTTGAGTAATCGGGGGGCTGTGTCTGTGGATGCTGTACAGGATCAAGTGCATGTCACACTGAGGGACAGGGGACCCTGCTCCTCTGCCCCCATTTCACTGTTTTGTAGCAGACTGCCTAACACAACCCACAGTGACCAAAGGGTCCTGCGAAAGAAGAGCCAGTGCCTAAGTACAAACGGGAGCCCAACTGCTCTTCATAACTAGCTCAGGTCCTGTGATTGGCCCCCAGCTATGAGTAGAGTAGACCCTGAGCCTGTGGATCCGTGCAGACATCACGACCCCTACTTCCATCCCAGTCACTAAAACATGGAACTGGATGCCAACGGTTGGACATGGTCACAATAAGTCCCCTTTCTAGAGTCTTCCTCTATAGGTATAGTCCATTAAGGACAAAGAAAACTGGAATTCCTTGAAGGCCAGTGGCCTGTAATAGTTAAATATTCTTGCTGGGTATTAGTACTCATGTCTATAATCCCAGCCCTAGGGAGGATGAGGCAGGTTGATCTCTGTGAGTTCTAGGCCAGCCTGGCAAGGTTGAATAGTAAATTCAGGACCAGCCTGGGCTATATAGCAAGTTTCAGGCTAGCCTAGGTTATATTACAAGACCTTGTCTCAAAAATAATAAACAAAAGCAGGGCAAGGTAGCGCACACTTTTGATCCCAGTGCTAGGGAGGCAGAGGCAGGTAAATATCTGAGTTCAAGGCCAGCTTGACCAAAAGAGTGAGTTCTAGGACAGCTGGGGCTACAGAGAGAAACCCTGTCTTAAAATACAAACTAACAGCAACAACAATAATAAACAAAAACTAGTTAAGTCTTCTATATGATTAGATCTAAGACCTCGGTTGGCCTTCTCAACCTTATTCCCACTCTCCCCGCAAGAAAGTGAAACAGACTGAATACTTTAGGGCAGTGTGCACCTAGCACACACGAGGCCTTAAAAAAGACCCTCTCCTACTCATCATCAAAGCACAGGATGGAGGCCAATGGTGAGGCATGGTACTGCAAAGGGCCAGAGGAGTTGCAACACGTTTCAGTTTACAAGAGCTACAAGCAGGATGTGAATTACAAAGTAGCATAATTGATGCTGCCAGGAAACAACCGGTTCAGAGCCATGATGTTCCAAGCAAGTACTGATCTCTTTTGAACCGCCATGCTCCATGGAAGTACTGAACTCTTTTACATATGCGTGGCTTACCAATAGGAAAGTCTCACACCGCAGACAACATCGCTGTACATTCCACGCAAATAAAGGCGTGCGCCCCGCCCCCGCACATACAAATCTTTAGGAAAGTTCTTGCCATGTGCACTAGCTAATTTGTTGTCCTCGTAACACAAGCTACCTTGGAAAATGAGAAAATGCCTCCAGCAGACTGGCTTGTAGCAAATCTGCAGGGTGTTTTCTTGATCAGGACTGATTTGAATGTGGGAGCCTGAATCCCTTGCAGGAAGTACCACCTCTGGGCAGGTAGTCCTGGGTTATATAAAAAAAAGCAAGCCGGGGCTGGAGAGATGGCTCAGTGGTTAAGAGCACTGGCTGCTCGTCCAGAGGACCCAGGTTTGATCCCCAGCACCCACACGGGAGATCACAACTGTCTGGGATTCTAGTTCCACAGGATCCAGTGCCCTCTTCTGGCCTCTGCAGGCACTGGGGAATGCATTGTGGCACACAGACATGCTTGTAGGCAAAACATCCACACATATAAAATATACATAAATTATCAATAATAATAAACAAGGCAAGCCACAAATCAGTAAACAGTGCTTCTCATGGTCTCTGCCTCAGCCCTGCCTTGACTTCCCTCAATGTTGGCCAATGACCTGGAAAGTATAAATTCAAATAAATCTTTTCCTCCCCAAGTTGCTTTTGGTCATAATCACAGCAACAGAAAGCTAAATAGGACCCCATGTGAACCCGGGGACCAGAGTTTCCATCTTTGACACCCATGTGAACGCTGGGCAGATATGACAGGCTACTTGTAATCGCAATGCTTAGAAGTGGAAACAGGGACCCTGAAGTAAGCTGCTTAGCTAGTCAGCATGATCCTGGATCAGTGAGAGACCCTACCTCAATATATACCGTGTAGTGTGACCTCTGACCTCCACACTCAGGCACATATGTGTAGGCATACCTGCCCACATACAATTCGATCTCACACGCACATACATACATGTGAGGCGATGTGGTACACACCCTAGGCTGTCTGCCAACTTGTGATGATCCTCTTCCCTTGGCCTCTCAAGTGCTGGGATTACAGGTGGATCGCCATGTTTGACTTAGTGGTCTTTATTTTTCCTCTTTGGAGACAAGGTCTCCATAGGTAAACCAGGCTCATAGAGACCCACCTGCCTCTGCCTCCTGAGTGCTGGGATTAAAGGCACGTGACCCCAGGCTGACTACATTCCTAACCCCCTCACTGATCAGAAGCACGTCAAAACATCACATCACCTAGAGAGAAGCGCAAGGGAACTCACAACCATGAGGAGCTTTACCGTCCCACTTGGTTTATTCACCAGGGGCCAACAGCAATCAACAAAGAAGGCCACACCCTGCTCTGTGGCCCTGCTCACCCCCTCTTTCTTAGCACCTGGGCCACCCTCTCCTCCTGCGAAGCCTCAGAGCTCCCCCACAGGGACCCTTGCACCTTCCAAACAAAATCTATTCCTCCTGCCAACTTCCAGTCTCCACTGTCCCGGGCTGTGGGAACCCAGAAAAACGACCTTACACTCTGAGCCTCAGACTTCTGACCCGCCAGGGGCCAGTGACAACATCTAATTCAGGACTTCATGGAGATCCAATTGGAATAACAAAGGAAACTGTCCCTTAAGTTAAACCTTAGCATGGTGTAGGCACGCAGTAGGTCCTGGACAAATCCCTGAGTCTGGCTTTACCTCTTCCTTCCTCTTAGACTAACCCACCTACCCATTCCTAGTCTCCTCTGACTGGAGACTGCCACTCCTGAGGCAGCCAGCTCTCGCTCTCTGCCCACATCATGAGGAATCGAGACTTACCCCCTGGGAATGCAAGTATTCCACAGTCTTGCTGATGGTATGCAGGACGAAGCTGGCCTCCCGCTCCGAGAAGAACTTCTGCCGGAGGATCTTATCCAGCAGTTCCCCGCCCCTCATCAGCTCTGTCACCAGGTACACGTGTTTGCCATCATCATACACCTGCCAGAGACCTCGCCATCAGGCTGGGACCCTCAACCACCAGATCTCCCGACAAGGAAGCCTTAGGGCTGGGTTGCTGGGCCGCCACCCTTCTGGGCTGCCATCCCACTGGACAGTGGGCGCTGGCCTCATCCTTGATGGTTCAAGAGGGCTCAGAGAATGCCCGAGTCTGCAGGGGAGGGCTCAGGGACCCCCCCACCTCTTCTCATGAGCATTGGGAAGAGGCCCTGAAGTAAAAAACAAGGAGCCCTCCCCACTCACATCTTTCAGGGTGATGATGTTGGGGTGCTGTCCATACCGCAGAAGAATCTCAATTTCCTCTGAGGGATCGCGTTTGCTCTTGTCAATGACCTGAAGAGAGGGGGAGCACATGTCAGGGGCCCAGACCCCACGGTCCGATTCTCTCCGCCATGAAGCCCTTATCACAGGGCCAGGGAGAATCAGCACACGCCGTCATAATCCACAGACCCTCCCATCAAAGTGCCACAGGAGCACTGGCCTCACCCCCAACCCAGTAGCCTTAGTCAGGATATGGTTGGGAAGCCGACCTTGACAGCATACTCCATGTTGGTGGCCTTGTGCACACAGCGCTTACACACGGAGTAGGAGCCCACGCCGATTGTCTCCTTTACCACGTAGCCATCACTGAAAACTAAGTTCTTCCCGTGGAGTTGCTGTCAAAGACAAGAGTCAGCTTGACCCCGGGTGCTACGGTCCAGGGGTCATCCCTAACATCATGCCTTGGCTCAGGGAAGAGGGCGTGGAGAAAGGAGAGTCACAAGGCCTGAGTGGTATCTGTGTGACCTCAGTCAAGAACCTGCCCCTTTGTGAGCCTCAGTTTCTATTCTCTGCAATGGGCACACTCACTGTAGTGTAGTCACAGGGTAGCCCAAGGGGACGTGGGGGTGGGGGACATGACACAGCAAGATGGGACAGACCAGGAGAACCAGACACTGATAGTTAATGGTTTTAGAAGCCTGGGCAGACCTAAGCTGGGTAAAAAAAGCAACTCTATCTTAAGTCTGCCATTTAATGAGCTTTGAGTAAGGGGTCTCTGCTTCTTGGGGTATATGGGCCTATACCATCATGTCTCAAGGCTGGTATATACTTTACATAAAAATTATATATTGAGCCAGGCAGCAGCAGCAGCAGCAGCAGCAGCAGCGCACACCTTTAATCCCAGCACTGGGGAGGTAGAGGCAGGAGGATCTCTGTGAGTTTGAGGCCAGCCTGGTCTACAGAACAAGATCTAGGACAGGCACCAAAACTACATAGACAAACCCTGTCTCGAAAAACCAAAATAGAAGGAAAAAAAAAGATTTATTTATGTACATAATGTATATGGGTGTTTTGTCTGCACACTAAAAGAGGGTATCAGATATCATGGGATTACAGTTATGGATGGCTGTGAGCCACTATGTGGTTGCTAGGAATTGAACTCAGGACCTCTGGAAGAGCAATTGGTGCTCTTGGTTTTTTTTTTTGTTTTTGTTTTGTTTTGTTTTTCGAGACAGGGTTTCTCTGTAGCTTTGGAGCCTGTCCTGGACTACCTCTGTAGACCAGGCTGGCCTCGAACTCACAGAGATCCGCCTGTCTCTGCCTCCCAAGTGCTGGGATTACAGGCGTACGCCACCACCACCCGGCTCGCAACTGGTGCTCTTAACCACTGAGCCATCCCTCCAGCCCTGTGTTTCAACATACCTTATGGACAACCCTGGCTTATGCCTGCTAGCCTCACATCTAGTCTGTTTTAATGTTTGTCCTGGATAAGGACATCCCAATTTAGGTAAGAAATTACTTAGTGGGCAGGGCAGGGCATGGTGGCACATGCCTTTAATTCTAGCATTCCAGAGGAAGAGGCCTTTGGATCTCTGTGAATTCAAGGCTATCCTGGTCTACAATAAAGAGTTCCAGGACAGACAAAGTATTTAACCTATTTAGAGAGACTCTGTCTCAAACAAACAAAGGATTACATGGTGATCTTAACTTCACACATCAGCTCTGGAAAGCCTTATGGCCCTGCAGAGGAAGGTTCCATCATTACCCCAGTTGCAGACGAGAAAACTGAGGCCCAGGGGCCAGTGTCTCCTCTAGAGTCTGGTCAACTTATAAGCTTTAAGCCCAGGCCATGAGCTCTGATGTCTACATCACTGCCTCTTAGCTGTCTACTTTCCATGGAGCAGTCTATGTACAGAAGAGCAAGTGTGAGCGCACAGGTCCCTGCCACCCGTTCTTCTCAGGGACACCTGAGCCACTCCCCCATCCCACCCTCAGGGCAATCTCTGGCATTCCTCCTAAGAAGTTTCTATCTCTGTTGCTGGCAGAGGATCAGGGCCACAGGTGTCAACAACTGTGTTTCACTAACAGGTTTACACACGAGGACCGTGAGATCCAGGAGCCTGGAGGCTGTCTGGATCCCAGAGAAGTCTGACCTGTCCTGCTCCGGAGCCTTTGTTCTCGGCTCTTCTGCTTCTGGGTAGAAAAGGGCAACTGAGGTGCAGTCCCCCATCTCCCTTACCTGGACCACTGAGTGCAGGGGGGCCTGAGTGGTCCGGGACTTGCCATCATCCTCCATCAGGCCAGTGGCCACGAAGCTGAATCCACGGAACAGCTGATGGGCACCAGCACTGGGGGGAATGCCTGGAGAGTCTGTTGAGGAGAGGAGGAGACATGCGGGTGAGGGGGTGCCCTTGATCCCAAGGCAGTCCAGCAAAGGGAGACTACAGGGATCCTGGCCTGCCCTAGCAGGCAGTCATGACAGGCCTTTGCCTATCTGTTCACATGTGAGACTCAGTGGTATAGTACTTGCCTAGAATGCATGATGTCCTGGGTTTGATTCCCAGCACCACAAAAGAAATACAAACATATACACTGTTAGGTCTCAAAGAAACCTGGGACAATTTTCAGTACCTGTGGGTCCCCCCCCCCGCCTTCCCAGCATCCTTCAGTACCTGTGGGTCCCCCTGGCCCTCCCAGCATCCTTCAGTACCTGTGGGTCCCCCGGCCCTCCCAGCATCCTTCAGTACCTGTGGGTCCCCCAGCCCTCCCAGCATCCTTCAGTACCTGTGGGTCCTCCCAGCACTCCTCACCACACCCCCTACCCTAAACCCCTCTCTCCCAGGGGCTTGGCTTCTGCTTCCCTCCCCCCAGCCTGATTCCTAGATAATTCAGTCATTTTGGCTAGCTCAGTCTTGACCTCTTGGCCCGGGCCACTCCTCTTGGTCAGCATCTCCTCTCTTGCTCTCCCCTCCCCGTCTCTCCTCTCACGGTCTGGTTTAGTCTGCCGGCCAAGCTCAGCCGGGACTCCTTCCTCCGCCGGCTTCCTCCCTCCTGTCTACAGTAAAGACCTCCTCCACAGTTTAGAGTAGTCGAGTCCTCCTCCTTTTACTCTGTTTTCTTCATTTACACAAGTCTGGCACGGTGGCACACACCTGTAACCTCAGCACCCAGAAGGCAGAGTCAGGAGCATTGCTGCTAGTTGGAGGCCAATCTGGGTTACACAGTGAGTTCCAAGCTAGCCTGAGCTACAGAAAGAAACCCTGTCTCAAAACACTCCAAATAACTAATTCACACAATATAAACAAACGAACACGCACTTAGACCGTCCCAGCCTGTCACATGAGGAACGTGAGACCCCATGCAGGGTCTCCAGCTCAGGCCAGGTGCAGGAAGCCTCTCCATCTCAGGTCCACCTCTCTAAGTCTATCGTCAGCACAGCTGGAGGTTCAGTTCCAACCACAAAGCACTGGCCACTTGGACCTTGCACCTGGCAGGGGAATGCTCACCACTCCCCCAAGCCTGGCAAGTGAGATCCATGTGGCCTCAGCCGCACTGGATCCACATCCTCAGGAGAGTCTCAGAGCTGCCACACATGCTGTCCCCTAGATTAGGTAATCCACTGCCTGTCCGTCATTCAAGGCTTAGCTCGTCCGCCCTCCCCTGAGAAAGCTGTCTGCTGCTGCTGCTCTGACGGTCTAAAGCCTCCCCCCAACAGCCTGAGCTACACGGTTCTGTCTCATTCACTACTGTTCTAGGTCATCTTCACCACCGTTCTCTCCTATGGCTGAGGGACAGCGGGGACCTGGTCTGGACTTGGCAGATAAAGAGAAGATAAACAGCTCAGAAGTGATGAGCTTCCTGTCATCGGTGGTGTGCAAGCTCCAGGGAGAAAAAAAAAAATCACCCTCTAAGAAGGCATCACAGAACTGACATGCATCTGGCCAGAATACTGGGATCATCCTCACTGGCTTTTTGTAGCCACCAAGGAAGTGGGGTGGTGGTATCAGTGACTGTCAAATGTTCCAGAAGAGCAAAGGAGGCCCAGCACCAGAAGCCGGAGCCCATTCCCACATTCATCCGACCTGTGGGCATACCCTGTCACCTCCGCTCCGACAAACTCTCCATCACAGGTCTGCCAAGTTGGATTCCTCATGCCTGATGCGAGTGGAGGCCTGACCTGGTTCGTCTTCCCAACGGGCTGGAAGATGCCTGGGGCAGGGGTCCTGACTTTCCTGTTGTAGCCTAAACCACCCCCACATCTCTTTCCCTCACCCAGAGACAAAGAGGCCCATAGAGCCCCAGAGAGGCAGCCAGGTAGTACTAGGCCAGGACTGAGTATGAATCCCACGGAGCCAGATACTGCCTATCTACCCACACACCTGAGCTCCCAGAGTCCTTGGTCACCTCTGTATCCCAGGATTCCCCCAAAGATCTGCTTCACTGGGCCCAGCCCTGGACAGACAAACCAGATCAGGGACATACCCCTGGGTGTGCGGGACGTGAACTCAGTGTCAAAGTAGAAGGTGTCATCGGGTTGGGCCACAGCTGGCTTGAACGGTGGCTTGATCTCACGACGGTAGAGCTTCTGCAAGGTGAGGATATGCTCTGATCACCATGGCAACCCCACAGCCTGCAAGCAGCCCCAGCAGGAAGAGTGGAGGCTATACCACCCAGTAGATAACAGCAAGTCTGAAGCCTTGGGAGACCAGTCTTCAAGGGCATGGCATTGCCCTCTAAGGGCATTTTAAGGGCTGCTCACCTTCTGTCTCCCCCATTGGAGGTCCTAGGTGGCCCCGTTCCCAACCTTCCCGTGTCTATCACAGAGCCATGGTGTGGTGGCAGAGGCCCCGTTCCCCACCTTCCCCGTGTCCATCACAGAGCCACGGTGTGACATTCACTCACATTCCAGTCAATGGTGGAGTAGAAGACATGCCTCTTAATCTCCTCTGCCCCGTCAGGACCTGAGCCTGCAATAAACCACGTGAAGGTCCAGCCTCAGGCACTGAGCCTGTCCACCGGTGCTCTGGAGTGAGCCTGTCCCCCAGTGGTCCGGACTGAGGCTGTCCCCCGGTGCTCTGGACCGACCCTGTTCCCAGGTGCTCTGGACCATCTGCTGCAGCAGAGGACAGCTTGGGCTCACCCTGTCCTGCATCAGCATCCATCACCCTGAACCCCGCAGCCCACTCAGCATTTCTACTTTATGATCGAGCGCCAGTGTACTAACAGAAGGAAGGGCCGGCAGGACAGGTGACTTGTCCAAGCGACATCAGGACAGAAGCCGGACTTCTGAGATCCAACAAGGTCCTTCATCCGCTCCCACCACTGGCCCATCTCCGCCCTTCTCCTACTGCCCTCTTCATCCCTGAGACAAACTCTTGTTCAAGTCAGCTCAGGGACTTGGAAAGGACCTTATGAAGCTGGCTGAAGTCCAGCAATTAAAAAGTCAGCAAACACTGTAGAGAGTATGCAACAGGCTCGTCCTTCTCTGACTCAAAGAACCCTGGGAGCCAGGCTGGGAACACTGTCTCCACCAACACAAGGAACTTGGGGCTCAGAGTGGTAAAGTCACCTGCCCAATCACGTAGCTCATAAATGGTACCAAATCACTCAACAAATATTTACAGTGACTGCTGGGTGCCAGGCCATGGGGACAGACACAGCTAGTACTGGGACCTTTCTTACTCCTGAGCTCATGTGCCTCCTCTTGAGCCAGCAACCTTGGCAGAGAAGCTGTGTGGGGGCCTCTGTCCTTGTCCCTGAGGGGGCAGGGATGACTCAGTTCCTGCCTCCCCCCTACACACAGGTCACCCTCCCAACACCATACATGGAGCCAGAAAATAGGGTGGCCAGCAGCATTGTCTGCTCACACAAAGGACAACAGCTCCTTTCAGTCCCAGATGTGGCCCTATGGCCTAGGCTGCAGCTGTACCCTGTCCCCCACAGCCATGTCTCCTCCCCTGAGCTGGGGTTGCTTACCAAGCCGATTGGCAGGATTCCTCTTAAACAGGGCCCGCAGGAGGCTCTGGGCTTCCGTGCTCAGAAACTGGGGCATGCCTAGCTTCGCCCTGGAACAGTAGGTCTCATCAGGGACAAGCCCCACCCCAGAAGCTCCAGAGCCCCTTCCTTTGTCCAGGTCTCTTTCCCAGCTCAGTCCAGAGAAGCCAGCCACGAACTCACCTCCCACACCTCCCGCTGGCCCCAGTAGATGACAAGGGTCTGTGGAGGCAGGGGAAAGGCCACTCTCTGGCCCCAATACTGGGGTGGGGTTAGGAAGACGGTACTAGTACCAGGGCGGCATTGGTGCTTACTTCAAAATCAAGGTCATGGTCTCCTTCCGGTCCTTCCCCTGGAAGGGCAGGGAGCCCGTCAGCATCTCAAACTGCAGGGGGAAAAGGGTGCAATTTTCATCTGTCCTTCCTCTTCCTCCTTCCCAGGCTACCCTGATCCAGTCCCGGGATTTCTGCTGGCCTGTTGGACTTCAGTCTATCTGGAGCAAGGACCGTGCCTGCCTCTGCCCCCTTCCCAACCCTAGATTCCAGAAGCAGCTGGGAGCCCCGGAGAATCCCAAGTCAGGTGAAGGGTACTTCAGCTGGACTGAAACCCATGAATCTTCCAAGGAAAGAAGGAGAACAGGGGGCAGGGTGAGGCAAGCTTGGTCGAAGGAGAACAGGGGGCAGGGTGAGGCAAGCTTGGTCGTGAGACAAGGGGAGGGTGAGATGACCCTTCTTCTCCGTACACACGGGGAAACTGAGTCCTGAACCTGGGGCTGGCTCATTTACCCTTGCGGGACACTCACCATCAACACCCCATAGGACCACCAATCTGCACTGTGGGTGTGGCCCTGGCGGTTGACAACCTCGGGGGCCATGTACTCCACTGTCCCGCAGAATGAATAGGCCTTCTTCTCATGGTCAATGGCCTCCTTGCTGAGCCCAAAATCTGCGGCGTGGAGGGCAGAGAAGCCATCTTCAGGACTCCTGCCACCTCAGGGCCACTACACTTAGCTCCCCTGGTCAGAGCAGGGGATCACCTCCACACCAGGAGAAAGCTGAGACCCAGGGGGATTTGCCAAAGGTTGTAGTGGGGAGCTTGATTCTAAATTGGGACCTGGGGGCCTTGAGAGGTGGCCCAGCAGTTAAGAGCACTTCCAGAGAACCCAGGTTCGATTCCCAGCTCCCACATGATGGCTAATGACCAGTTCCAGGGACCTCTGGCTTCTGTGGGCAATGCATGCATGAGGTCCACAGGCAACCCCCTCCTCCCCCCACACACATAAAATAAAAATAACACCATAACCTGGCCTGGGCTTTGGATGCGTGGAGATAATTGGCACCACCTCTCAGGAAGCATAGGGAACTCCCAGGCCTCAGCTGACACCTATCAGGAGCCCCTCTCCTGCTTCCCCAGAGTCCAAAGGAGCAGATGCACTTCACTTACCAGTGAGTTTGATATGGCCCTCCTCATCCAAAAGGATGCTGGAACAGAGAGACAAGAGTCAGGAGCCTTAGCAGCAGGTGCTATGTGAGTTCTCGTGGTACCACTGGATGGAGGAACTTGGGCCTGCCCAGAGGAAGGGCTCGGCCCAGATCTACGCAATGAAAGGTGGCAGACCAGAGGCCTGGCAGCAACATTAGGGTCCCATCTTACTAGAGGGAAAACTACATCTCAGGAAAGTAACTCTCTTCCGCAAGACGGGAATGTCTGTGGAACTTTTTCTTTTTCTTTTCTTTTCTTTCTTTTTCTTTCTTTCTTTCTCTTTCTTTCTCTCTCTCTCTCTCTCT
>CABHPP010136282.1:0-20325 GCA_902168425.1 Peromyscus attwateri | reverse complement strand
CTCCCTCCCTCCCTCCCTCTCTCTCTCTTTCTTTTTTTGGTTTTTCGAGACAGGGTTTCTCTGTGTAGTTTTGGTGCCTGTCTTGGATCTCGCTTTGTAGACCAGGCTGACCTGGAACTCACAGAGATCCACCTGGCTCTGCCTCCCAAGTGCTGGGATTAAAGGGGTGCGGCACAGCTGCCCGGCTGGAACTTCTTTCTTTTAAGCGCAGCGTCTACCATAGTGTACAGGCTGGCTTCAGACTCTCGGTCTTTGCCTCTTTAGCAGCTGGTACCACAGCTGTGCACCAAAGCCTGACTGGAGGTGTCTAACTCTACCACCAGACTCTGTCCCAGCTCTAAGGCAGCACTGGAAGGAAAACCCCAGAACCCCGGAGGGATGCATCTTTGTTGTTGTTGCTGCTGCTGTTTTTTGTTTTTTGAGACAGGGTTTCTCTGTGTAGCTTTGTGCCTTTCCTGGAACTCACTCTGTAGCCCAGGCTGGCCTCAAACTCACAGAAATCCACCTGCCTCTGCCTCTGCCTCCCAAGTGCTGGGATTAAAGGTGTGTGCCACCACCGCCTGGCCGAGGGACGCATCTTGAACGGCAGCATCTCCAATGCCACACTGCATTGGCAGGGAGGATGGGACAGGACACATGACACAGCTGCCTGGTAGCCTTTGGTAATAGCACTACTGACCAGGCGGTCCCTAATTACCTAAGGTCCATTTGCTGCTGCCACTAGCCCGTCCCACCACCTCCCGACAGCCCCCAAAAGGCTAACTTCCTGGAGAGAGCCACGCCATCTCCCTCGGAGTGGCCCTGCTCTAGAAGAGGCCCAGGTCTCTGCACCCTGTACAGAGTCCAGGAAGAGGACAGTAGCTTCACTCACTTCTCAGGCTTGAGGTCTCTGTAAATGATGCCCAAGCTGTGTAGGTGGTCCAGGCCCAGTGCCAGTTCAGCCAGGTAAAACTTCACATCCTCCTCTGTAAACATAACCTGTCACAGAGAAGGAGATATGCTGCACCCAGGACATCCTGTTCCCCAAGAGCCGGGCTACGGAGCGGTCACAGCCTTTCGGAGTTGAGGGTCTACCCTGGGGACAGTGCAATGCCACATGCCTTTCTCTAATACATAAGTCACTCACTGTGCTGGAGTTTGGAAATAGTAAAGAGTAAAATAATCCAAGTACCCAGGAGTCAAAGACTAGATTAAACCGTCTCTCCCAGGCAAAATGAAGAGCTATGCAGTCATAATGTAGAACAAGGAGTTGTTCCACACCCTGATACAGAACAATCCGAGATACACTGACTGGAGAGGCCAAGCACAGAACAGTGTACCGAAACACATACTTCTCAGGTAAGGCAGTGGGGGTAGGGACACAGAATATGTACAGAATGTATCTACAAAAGGAACCTGAGAAGGTTAAATAAGAAACCACCAAAAATGTTTACCTAGCCAGGCAGTGGTGGCCCATGCCTTTAATCCCACCCAGCACTCTAGAGGCAGAGGCAGAGGCAGGTGGATTTCTGTGAGTTGAAGGCCAGCTTGGTCTACAGAGCGAGATCCAGGACAGCTAGGGCTACACAGAGAAACTCTGCCTGGAAAAACAAAACAAAAAATGTTTACCTACAGGGGACTAGAGGGAATTGTAGTAAAGAGACTTTACTTTTTTTTTGTTTTTTGTTTTTTGTTTTTTGTTTTTTGAGACAGGGTTTCTCTGTATAGTTTTGGTGCCTGTCCTGGAACTCACTCTGTAGACCAGGCTGGCCTCGAACTCATAGAGATCCACCTGCCTCTGCATCTTGAGTGCTAGGATTAAAGGCGTGCGCCACCACTGCCTGGCAAGAACCTTACTTCTAGTTTTTGTGTGTGTGTGTGTGTGTGTGTGTGTCACATTTACCTATTCGTCCTCAGCCTATCCTTAGAGAAACTCACAGAGGCTTTGCCAGGGGTGACCTCTCTTTCAGGTCAGGTGACATTTCTTGAGTTCGGGGACTGTCAAGCTGGGAAGTTACAGGTCTAGGCCACACTGAGAGTTCTTCACAAGGCCCCGGGATGGGTCTCTGCATCACATCCCCACAGTGGGATGTCGGCTTACCTCCTTTGAGAGTCGTGTGAACAGGTCACCACCACGCAGGAAGTCCAGAATAAGGTAGAGCTTGCCCTCAGTCTGGAAGGCTAAGAGAGGACAGAAGCCAAGGTGGAGTCAGCTGGGCCTTGTGACCAGTGCCTCTGTTCCTGGCTCCTGTGGGCTGGCCCATGAGAGGTGGGACAAGGGACAAGGAACGTCACAGGCAGGGGTGGACACTGAGAAGGTGGCCCCGGACAGGGTCTGTGAGCTCACCATAGTGCAGCTTCACCACGAATGGGTGGTTCACATCAGCCAGGATGTCTCTTTCCATCTTGGTCCGAACACGGTCACGCACTGGCCAGAGAAAGGGAAGTCACTGAAAGTCTACACAGGCCACACAGCCTCCCCAAGCCCAACTCCACGTGCCGGTTCCCACTCATCCTTCCGAGTCTGCACTCCGAGGCTCTCTGACCCTTGGGGCATTCAGTTGCCCTATCCTCCTGACCCTGCTCTGGCTCCCTCTCCTCATCAAGTCCAGGCAGAGTCCTGGTGTCTAGTCTTCCACCATGCTCTATAGCCACTGAGCATCCTGCGCCCCAGGGTCCTGAGGTCCCCAGACTTTGACTGTGTACCTCCGTCAGCACACCTTTATTCCCTTTCCATTTCCACAAGAATTAAATGCAACAGTAAAATGTGATTCTTGGGTGGGGCTAAGCAGACAATCTTCACAAGCATTGTTTATTAATATTTTTCTTTTCTTTTTCTTTGTTTTGTTGCTGGGGAGGATTGTGCTGATATATTGTGTACCCTAATAAAATTTGACTGAAGATCAGAGAGACAAAGGAACAAGCCACTGCCATGTCTTACCTCTAGGACTCCTCAGCCTGAAAAAGTCAGTTCCTGTCTCCTCACGCCTTATTTACCTTTCTCCGCCCAGCCATCACTTCCTGTCTCATCCTTCCTAATGCTGGGATTAAAGGTGTGTGCCACCACTGCCTGGCTCCGTTTCTCTCCTAGACTGAATCAATCTCATGTAGTCCACGGTGGCTTTGAACTCACAGAGATCCAGATGGATCTCTGCCTCCCAAGTGCTAGGATTAAAGGTGTGTGCTACCACTGCCTGGCCTCTATGTTTAATCTAGTGGCTTGTTCTGGTGTCTGATCTTCAGGCAAGTTTTATTAGGGTACACAGTGTGTCACCACAGAGGATTATTTGAGACAAGCTCCCATGCAGTCCAGGCTTGCTTCAAAGTCACTATGAAGCCACCACTGGCCTTGAACTTTGGATCCTTCTGCCTCTACCTCCAACATGCTTCCACTGTAGGTCTCATGAATGTCAGGTGGGGGTGGGGATAAAGAACAGAAGTCGCCAGGCCAACTCTGACCACCAACAGGGTTTTGGTTGACTCGGTTCAGACCCTATCGTTTCCAGGAAGCATCTCTGCAGGCCAGGCCGGGCGCACTGGGCTTCCACGGTGGTGGTGCCTCCTGTCACACCACTTCTTAATGTTTTAATCCAGATGTGGCAGGGGCCAGGCTGCAGTTAGCTAGGGCAGCCTCTTTCAACCACACCTCACATTTCCAGCCACCTCAGGGACATGGTTCCTTCTTTCTGGGGGTCCAAACCTTACCATCTTGTTCTGGGAAATTCCCAGCATCCTTCAAGGCACAGGTCCTACACTTCCCCGGCCCAGAGTTCCCAGACCTCTCACCTGACTTCTATGAA
This sequence comes from Peromyscus attwateri, assembly GCA_902168425.1. Classification (NCBI taxonomy): domain Eukaryota; kingdom Metazoa; phylum Chordata; class Mammalia; order Rodentia; family Cricetidae; genus Peromyscus; species Peromyscus attwateri. The sequence goes on along the minus strand of CABHPP010136282.1, from coordinate 16,546 downwards.
TCTATGCCCATCCCTCAACTCCTTGGCCTGGGCATCCATGCACACAAGCCTGGCATTGCTCTACCCATTGCCAGGCCATGGCAAGACTCTCCCACCCAGTCCACGAGCCCCTCACAGTAGGGACCACATCTTTTCATCTTTCTCCTCCCCTGCAGCTCCCATGACTTCTCCTGAGGGGTGATCTACTGCCAGCCTACACTAAAGCCACTACCATCTAGCAGACAGCCCTCAGCAGGCCAAGGACAGCCCTGTCCTTACGGATGACCCCTCCCTTTCTCCATGTTACACCTCCTGGTCTCCACCTGATTTCTGGCCACACTGGCTCCCAGACCAATCAGAATCAACAACTGACCCACAGCCAACCACTAACCATCTGCACACACTTTCTAAGTCTCCAGAATTCTGGGTTTTGGCTTGGAGCTCCCTTCTGAACCTCTCTGTCATCCAACTCTGCGGCCTTGCCCCCAACTCATCTTCTCTTAGGGGTCCCCACCTTCTACACCCTCAGGCTCCCTGCTGCTTCTCTCATGCCCTGAACCTCCCAGGGGCCAGAGAGGTCCCCCTTAGGCTTCCAGGCATCATGAAGCAACTCTGTCAACACAACACTTTGGCCCAACAATGTGATAGCTCAGAGTCTCCCACCCCCAAGCATTCTGCACCCCACTAGGCCTTCACTTGGTTTTGGAGGAGGGAAAAGGGGGGGCAAGGGCAGCTGAGTGTCGGCTTGCTTTCCCCTCCATCCTAGAGGCTCCTGACCACAGGCTCCTCCTTCATCAGCTCCACAACCCTGCGGCCTGGCCTTTCTCCTCCTCCTCAGTCCAGCTTCAGTTCTGCCCAGGGAAGCACTCTTACTCACCTTTCAACGTGGCCTTCTTTAATACCTTCATGGCATACAAGTGCCCACTGTCAGGCCGGGTGACCTTGCGAACCAGGAAGACCTGAGAAGGGAGAGGGCAGGAAAAACCAGGGAGGGGGTGAGAGGTGGCTGCCCCAACTGGCTTGCAGCCTCCACATTGACCCTGGGATCCCAAGCTGACCTTCTGCTCTCCCTGGGTTATCAAGGTGACCTCTTACCCTTGTCCTCTGATCCTCTGGTGGACTCCCAGGTAACCCGCCCCCCCACCTCAGACATGACCTGCGGTGCCCCCCCCCACCTCAGACATGACCTGTGGTGCCCTCCCACCTCAGACATGACCTGCAATGCCCTCCCACCTCAGACATGACCTGTGGTGCCCTCCCACCTCAGACATGACCTGTGGTGCCCTCCCACCTCAGACATGACCTGCAATGCTCTCCCAAAAAGGAACTCTCTGACTTACTTTGCCAAAGGATCCCTGGCCCAGAACCTTAAGGAGCTCAAAATGGGATGGATCAGCTTTCTCGGAGCCAGCCTTGACGTGGTGTGTGATGGAGATCTCCTTGAGGACGCCCTCTTCCTGACAGGTGGACAGAGGTAGTAGTCGTGGGGCCCTTGCCGGGCAACATGGCATACAGCTTATCCAAGGCATCCCACCAGATAAAAACAGGCCCAACAGACCACTCCCCCCACAGCCTTCAGGCTCATGGGTACCAACAGCGTCTCAAAGGCCAAGAAGGCCAACTACCAGAGTGCCAACTCAGGTGAGGCCCTGTTCCTGTGGCATGGATGCATGGGCCTGCTCAGACCCAAAGGAAGGTAAAGACATGGCCAGGATGAGTAGACTCAAGCCTTGGGTCTGGTGTAGGGACCTTCTTAGGCCCGCCCTTGAGGCTCCCCTCCCCCCAACTGTTTGGGTTTTGCCACAATAGGAAGTCAGGTTTGAGCTCATAATGGGGAGGTAGAGCTGGGCCTTTTTTGCTAGTCAGGATGAGATGAGGCACACCTCCTGGTTGTATGGATAATACTGAGGTACACAGAGACACAAGTCACTCAGACATCCCTCTCAACCCACTCAGTGCCCATGTGGAGCAATTGAGGGTTAAGGCTAAAGACCCTATGTTCCACCAAACTTCCCTTGAGAAGCACCTAGGGGCCCTTGTCTGGTCACTGCTGTTCTGGGACCTCTCTGGCCTTCTACTCTGCCAGTCTTGCCCTGAAGCACCAAGATGCCTCCTTACTTCCCCAGGAAGTAAGTCCAGGCAAGGTCCGGTCATCTAGCAGGGCCAGGAGAGTCAAAAGCTAACTTAGGCTACACTTGCTGCCTAACACCTGTTCCAGGGGCTAATGCCAAGCCAGGACCAGATATCCGGGTACACTTACCGAGTCCTGCTGGGGCCCAGAGCCAGGGCCAGGGCCAGGCAGAGTCTGGCTGATCCTGGACCGTTGCTTCCTGAGCAGCCAGGGGAGCAGGGCCCTGAGCCGCAGACGGGGCAGCCTGGGGTCCTGCTCCATCCGCCCAGCAGGGCCACGGCACCATGGCAAGGGTAGGCAACAACCCACCAGGACTGCCGGGGAGGTGGCTGGGCCCAAGGCGGATGTGCAGGGTGAGGGCGCGGGGGCTGGGCCAGGCCCAAGACAGCCAATCACACAGGGCCTGTGGTTTCCCAGCTCCCGGCTTGCACCCTCACTCTGCTCCCTTCTTCTCTCTCCCCCTACTCCCCAGTGCCTGAGGTCTGCCCTCTGGCCCTCCCCTTCATCCTCCCTGTAGGCCCTACAAAGAGAAAGCCCCAGCCCAGCCCAGCTGCTGAGCAGACCAGTCCTAGAACAGGGACCTGACAAGGTACCTGGTAGGCACACATAGGCATCTAGTATGTAGCAGCAGACAAGGACAGACACCCATCAGGCAGGGGCCGGAAGACATCCATACACTGTGTACATGTACGCAGGACATACACAGTCATCACACAGGGAGGCACAATACACGGACATATGCCCAGGCAGCAGCAAGAGATGGACTGGGACCATTACCCGACAGACAGACGCAGACAGGCACCCATGTTCAACACCGAGATGGATGGGAGATCTGTACCAAGAGGCAAAGGCAAGAACACACAGCCACTACACAGGAGGGAGCTCGTGCCCGTGAGAGACAGAGACTCCTGGGCACATGCAGAGACAAAAGGAGCCACTCAACACTTATCGTGCACCCAATTCATGAAGACAGGCACTTATCAATTAGAGACAGGTCCTGGAACCCAACAAGAGAGATAGAGCCAAGTTCAAAACCTCCACAGACTGACAGGCATCCAGGGCAAACCCAGCCAGGTGGCAGGGCGGGGATCCCCAGGGAAGGACCCTGGGCAGAGCTATAGGCTCTTCCTCAAGTGCTTAGGGTGGGAAGAGACAAGAGGAAACAAGGTACCGGCCCCAGGACTGAGTCTGTGTGCAATCCCGTCTCTGTGGGGTCTTCCAAAACTTTCCCAGGGACTTCCTAGGTGGCCCTGGGATTGAAGGAGAGAGGCTGAGAGAGCCATCTCTTAAGTGAACTCTGACCTAAATATCTCTAAAACCTCTGGCTCCTCTGAGGGAACAGGGAACTGTGGTTCAGGTTCAAGACAGACCAATGGCAGCGCTGTCCCGAGCCAAGTCCCTCCTCTGGGTCCTGTCTGACTACAGTCAGCAGCGTCAAGTGCCAGGAAAGGGTGGGCAGGTTAAGTCAGTCAGAGCCCACTTCCTGCCCACCCGAGCCTGCCCTCTCTCTCAGTCCTAAAGCCAGGCTGGGACTTCCATTCCAAGGTGTCACTCTCAGGGACTCCAAGAGTCTCAACAGCACCATCAAACCCAAGAACACTGTAGGTGAATCAGTCCCCCCAGAGTCATTTGGGGGGACAGGCAGAAGACTTGACTGCAGTTAGGCTGAGGCCACACAGCAATTCAGCTTACCCCACCCCGGGATCAGCTGCTCAAGTCTACTGTCTGCCTGAGAAGACCCACTGCGGACAGAGAGCTTTCCCCAAACCTGTTCCGTGCCCAGAGTCAGGATGACAGACACTTGTGGAGACAAATTACCCATCTCCTCACCTTTCTGGGACAGAAGCCGGAGTCTCTCTCAACCCTGGGGAAATCTGCTGGGGTTTGCATGGTGGGACTCAAGCTGTTGGCCGGAGGGCCCGTTACTCCTGCGACTTCTGCTTTTTTTAGCCTTCCTAGCCCAGAAGGCAGGGTCTCTGGCTCCCTCCTTCTCACTTCCCTCTTCACAGGAAGGAGGAACTCAAGATGGGTTAGGCTCCCCTGATAAGGAGAGGGCACTGCAGACCCCAAGCTATGACCCAGGGAGAGCCCAAAGGTACCTCACTTTTTGTCTCCTGACCCCCAAGGAGGGAAAGACAGGAATGTAGACACATGGCGATGAGATGCCCACACAGTATGTATTCAGCACTTGAAAATAGACAACACTAGGGGCTCCCCAGGAACACACAGGACAGAAGTCAGCAAAGCCAGTCTGGCTAGCCCAGCCTGGAGTTGAGACACCCCTTCCCCCACAGAGCAGGCAGCAACCTGCCTCATCCTGCTTCTGTTCAGACACACTAATCTTAAGACCCGGGATGGACAATAAGTCAGAAGACCCAGGAATGGGCTCCTGAGGGCAAGAGTGGACCAGGCCCATCCCTTTCTAAAGGGCTTCACCTCCCGTCATCAAGACACCCACAGGAACCAGCAGATACACTCAGGCTGGTAATCGGAAACCCTCTCTAGACAGCGCAGTGGAGAAACACACGCCCCCTCACGCACATGTACTTCCCCTTCCCTTCCACACAGGGCTCTGATAAGTCTGTGGTAGATGGCCTGTGGAGTTGTGAAAGATTCCTCCCCGAGACCGAAGTGCCTGCTGCTGATTCAGGGCAGCTTGCCCGAAGACTGGCCACAAACACCTATGCCAGGCTTCCCTCAACCCACTAGTCCCCATAAACAAGGAAAGAAGCGCTGTGGTGAGCAGGGTACCAGAAGGGGCAGAGGAAGGAAATGGCCTCCAAACTGCCTTTGCTGAACTGTGAGGACCTGAAGCCTCTGATGGGCATGGGGGGAGGACAGACATCAGCTTACACTCCCGAGTCCTGGCCCTGTTCTTCCACAGAAACAGAAAGAAAAGCCCAGAGCCACAGCATCTGAACCTTGTCCCCTAGGAGCTCTACTCTGGGTGACCCGCCCACTATGGTCAAGCCCTTCTCAGTTGCTGGCCCCAATGGCTACCAACCATCCCTTCTCCAGACGGCAAAATCTGCAGGGCCTTCCAGGTATGACTCCCAGCATGCCTCCTGGCAGGCTGACTGTGCCTAGGCATCCCAAGGGAGGGGCTGGTCCCAGGTACCAGGTCAGGCTGGGGAAGGAGCAATGAGACCTGAGCCTCCTGTCACATGGTCATTTAACCACATGGTCACTCCTTCCTTCAGCCTTTGCTGAGGTAGATCCACCAGGCCTGGGCTTGGCACAGTTCCCAAGGAAGGATCCTCTTCCAATTTCAGTGATAAGCAAATAGGACTCAGACAGAAAATGACAAGCCCGAACCCACGTGGATGACACGGGACAGCTAAGAGTTAAACTAAAAACCCTGCTCCCGAGCCAGCCAAAACTTCCCCATACTTCATCGCTGACCCCCTGCCCCCTCCCACCCGACATCTCCATCAAGGCTTTCCTGTAAGCACTAGAGACCCGTGCCTCTCCTTTGGACATGACTGACAGCTCCTGGCCCCTGCTTTGCCCAGATCGGAGACAGATACTAGGAAGCACACACAGCTAAGGCTGGCTTGGGTCTGATCCTCAGGTAGCTCCAAAAAGAAATACCTGGTAACAAAACACAACTGTCCTGCCACAGGGCTGCGGTTAAGGTGCTACAGCTGCCCTGAGGTAGAGAGACTGTCAGGGTGGTGAGGTCCAGGAACCCTTTCCGGATGAGACAGTCCAGCTGGCTCCTGAGGATGAACAGGTATTTGCTGGACAGAAAGGGACTAAAAAAGGAGTCCGTGCTGAGAAAGAGCACTGGAGCAAGGCATTTAGGAAGTGGAGCAATGACTCCGTGCGAGCCAGGTGCTCCCAGGCAAAAAATCATTATCTCGGGATCAGCCCTCCTCTGTTCAAATGAAGGTTCTCTAGAAGCCAAATGGGCCATGCAGAAAGGAGCCGTTGTAAACAAAACCTCTCTCTACTGGACCACAGGCTCTCCCCAGGGCAGGCTAAAGGAAGAGAGCCCAGGCATGCGTCCCAGGTGCTAAGCAGGTAATTTGGTTAGTTCCGGTCATCCAAGAGAAGTTTCTCTCAATACCTGAGGCTGCCTGAGGCTCCCTAAAGCCCAGAGTCACATCCTGCCTAAGCTCCAGGGCCAGGGGAGCATAAGGGATCCGGAGGGATCAGGGTTTCATAAACAGGAAGAGAGGAAGGGAGGCGGGAGAAATCAGCTCTCAAAATAGACCTGCAGGCACTTCAAAGGGGTCCAGCTCCGGAGATAGCCAGGGGAGGGGGCCTGGGTTGCCCAGTCCACTCCCAGGGGACGAGAGGGAGAGTAAGTGGGGCCCTGAGAATACCGAGAGGAGACAGAGGTTAAAGGGATCCAGGAGTGCTCGCCCTACACCATCAGTGCTAAGCCCAACCCTCTTTCCAGCAGTAATCGATACAGATGCCAGCATTAGATAGATATCAGCACTGCGCACAAACCCTGGATGCTTTAATTTGTACACAGCACAATCTCTCTTCCAGGTGGCCCTAAGAGCTAGGTTCCTTTTTTTTGTTTTGTGACAAGGTCTTGATAGGCAGCCTTGGCTGACCTGGAACTCAGCATGTAGACCAGGCTGGCCTTGAACTCAAGAGCTCCACCTGCCTCTGTGATTAAGCACCTGTGCCATCATGCCCAGCAAGAGAGGCTCTTCTGCGCTCACAGTTAGGCTCTGCTCTGCCCTTTGGAAGAGCAACTTGCCCCAGGCTAGGCAAACAAGCCACAGGACCAGAATTCTGACTGCCTGGCTCAAGTCTCCACCCCTGTCTCCCCTCCACCTGGAAGCCATGCCTCTATCTCCTGCTACTCAAAGCCCAGCCAAATGCTAACTGCAGGGATGGTAGTTGGGTCCCCCAGAGCCCACCCAGCCTCCCCTCCCCTGCCACACACAGGAGGCCACATCTCTGCTTCACACTCAGCCAAGAGCTCAGATGACGCTGGCTGAGGCTAGGATGCGCTCACATCACTAATCACTCTACTGAGAGGAATGGGGGTGGGGGAGGAAGTGTTATATGCAGGTTCTATGTGTCCATAACCATGTTATTTCCCCATCTTAGCACCAACCACAGCGTTCCTGTCTCCACCTCTCTTCTCTGCACCTGGGTGCTCTCTGAGGCTGGGGGGTGTCCAGCAGTTCGGGCAAGGGATCTCTTTCAGTGAAACAATATGGTGCATAAACACGTGCTGAAGGACAGTCTGCCTGTTCCATCCACTACACAACGGTGAGGTCCTGGCCGCAGGCTGCACACCCCCTAGTGTGCTCAGCCCAGCCGTGGCCACTGAGGATCTTCAAGCCGGGCGCTGATGCGCTCACACTCAGTGCTAGCCCCCCGGGTGGTAGATATCCAGTGTTCTTCCTCTTCAGCACACTGTGTTCACCAGCCAGGGAGGAATGTGGCTCTGGTCAAACAAGGCTTGACCCCCAGCTCTGTGTGATATAAGACTTCAATTTTCTCATCTGGAAAATGTAGTTCTACCTCTGAAAACCGTAAACAGGGCTGGAGAGATGACTTATTGTTTAAGAGACTTATCAGTAACAAGACTGCCCTTCCAAAGGACCCAGGTTTGATTCCCAGCATCTACACGGCCGCTAACAAGCATCTCTAATTCCAATTCCAGAGGATCTAACGCCCTCTTCTGGCCTCCTCTGGTACTACACAATTGTGAGGCATAGACATACATCAAGGCAAGACACCCACACACATTAAAAAAAAAAAAAAATCTAAGAAAGAATAAATGAAAACTGAGCACAAAGCCAGGTGGTGGTGTGCACTTTTAATCCTAGCACTCAGGAGGCAGAGGCAGAGGTCTTTGCAGGTTTGAGGCTAGCCTGGTACATAGCAAACTCCTGGACAGCCAGGGCTACACAGAGAAACCCTGTCTTAAACAAACAAACAAACAAACAATAACTAAAGCTTCTAGCTTGATGCCAGGCACGGGATTTTCCAGCACGTGGCATCTGAGAGCCCCGCTGCCTCACTACCGCGAGCCTTGACCTTCCACCTCAGTGCACCATAGGCTGTGGAACGAACAAAGGTTCCTGCCTGGACAAGCTCCCTCCCCAAGTTAGCCAATCTTTTGGGTTGGTTTTGAGACAGGGTCTCATGTAGCCCAGACTAGTCTAAAACTGACTACGTACCAGAGGATGACTTTTTCCTGATTCTCCCGCTTCTGCCTCCCAAGTACAGGGATCACAGCCTACAGCACCAGGCCGACTCTGACTCTTGAGATAACAAACTGAGCCTGCTACCAGTTCCCCAAAACCTTTACTCCGAGCCCCCTGGACCTCCAAACCCAAGATCTGAAGACCCAGTTCTCCCCTGGGGACACCACGGCTCCTTCATCTTGTTACAAGGAAACCAGAGGGAGCTCCTTTGTGCGTGGAATCTCTAGACATGGTCAGAGATAACCAAGGTCCAAGCTCCTGGCTCCCAAGGCCCTGTTGTTATAGTAACCAACAGCAGGAGGGGGTAGGGGCTACTTCTCTCACAGGGCTCCACCACACCCAGCTCAGTTACCTTATCTTAGGAAGCGAAGTCAATGTAAACACCAGTACCAACCCTGACTCCAAATCAAAGGTCGTACCTACGCTGGGCTGACCCAGGCCGAGGGTGGGGCCGTGGGCAGGAAGGAGGACAGAGTAATGTACCAGGGCAGTCCCACTGCATGCCTGGCAGTTACCACCTCATCTGTCCTTCACTCAGTCCAGGGGGAAAGGCCTAGTCCCCAACTTAGAGATGAGGACAGACTCAGAGAGCAGAAGAGCTTCTGGGTGGGGAGAGTACCTGGAACCAGGGTTTGCACAGACCCTGCCCAGAGGGCTTCCAAAGCCCCTCAACAGCCCGCTATCTCTGTGACATCAGAGCTCTCTGTGACTGAGGTATGGTTCTTCCGACTACAGATATGAGGAAGCCTGGACTCAGAGAGGACAAGGTACCCAACTAAGATCACACAGGAGCTTTTTAGCTATGGGAGACTGGTGAGGTAACTCAGTAGATAAAGATGGCTGCTGCCCGCTTGACAAACTGAGGTTGGTTCCTGGCATCTACATGACAGAAGGAGAGAACTGACCTCAGCAGGTTGTCCTCTGACCTCAACACGTCCAGGGACACACATATGCACACGCATATACACAAGGGCACACACGAAATTATCAAATAAAAGTGCTGCTGGGCAGTGGTGGTGCACACCTTTAATCCCAGCACTTGGGAGGCAGAGACAGGTGGATCTCTGAGTTTGAGGCCAGCCTGGTCTACAGAGTGAGTTCCAGGACAGCCAGGGCTACACAGAGAAACCCTGTCTAGAAAAACACAAACAAACAAACAAAAAAGTGTCATACTTTTTTTTGGGCTGGGCATGGTGGCATACACCTTTCCCAGCACTTGGGAGGCCAAGGCAGGTGGATCTCTGAGTTTGAGGCCAGCCTTGTCTAAATAGTGAGTTCCAGGCCAGCCAGTTACATGGTATGATCCTGTTTAAAAAATAAAAACAGTATATATATATTTTTTTTAAAATAAAAAGCCAGCAAGGGGTAAGCATCCAGAGGAGACAGGGACAGCTGGGAGAAGGGGTATGCCTCAGTTTGGGAGCTGGGAGTCCCAAGAAACCGTCTGGGAGGCACTGGGCATGGTCAGGATTGAAGAGCTACCAGGCTCCCAGTTCCACCATTCCAGTTCCCAGGCCCAAATGTTCCCAGGCCTGTGCTGCCCCAGTCCTACCCACCAAGGAGATTGGCACAGTACACAGACCTCTCCAAGCACTCCTTAGGCCCAAACTACAAGTACATAAACCCAGGAAGTGGCCTGGTGACAGACAACCAGAATTCCTGGATCCTGTACCTGGATCCTGTACCTGTTCCCGACCCTTTCCGGGCACAGTGCCCTTCCTCATCTTTGAGAAAGGAACGCTGAAACCAGTCTGCCCTGAGCATAGAGACAGAGTCGGAGGAAGAGGGCCAAGCTACACAAAGGGATAAGAAGCCAGGGCCTTCACATTCAGCTGATGCGAGAGCAATGCTCTCTCCTTCGTGATCACGACTTCACCCGCCGTCCCTGGTCCTCACCTTGGATGGCTGAAGTCCAGCTTCTTCCCCTGAGGCCTGTCCATTCTGGAAAAGAGAAACAGAATGTCACAATTCACCTTCAGGGAGACAGATGCATCCTGGGACTCCATCCTTGGCTGTTCCCAATAGCCAGGGAGGCCGTAGAGATCAGTTATTTCTACATGGGTCCTCTCCACCTCTACTTCACTGTGCAAGAATCAAGTCCTCTAGCAACAGCCCCTCCCAACACAGGCAGAATATCCCAGGACTCAGAATACCCAACCTCCCCTCCCTCTGCCTACCAAACACCACATCATCTACAAAGTCTCAGCTCAAATAGCACCCCTTCCTAGGGAGAAGGCACACACAGCCACGTTCTGCCAAGGCAGATCATGCAACCATTTGCAAACTAACCAAACATTAGAGGCCTCAGTTTCCCAATCTGGACCACTGGGATAGACACCCTAACTTCCACAAATTGCTAAAAGGATGGAAGAGGACAAGGTTGGGGCAGGTGTCCCCCCGTGGCCTCCCTGAGCCCTGCCCTAGACTTGGAGAACCCTCGCAGGTAAAGTGATGGCTGTATCCACCACACCTTTGCAATTCCCCACAGTACCACTGGTCACATACGGACTCGCCCTTCCCAATAAACGGGGAGTCCCAGGAGAGCAGGTATGAGTGCCCGCCACATGCGAAGGCCGGGTTCACTGCACACGTGCGGCACCATTTAGTCTTTCTGACAGCCCTAGGGGTTAGGCCCTGGCTCAAGAGGTAGAGGAGGGCCCCGGGGCTCAGAGGGACTAATGACGGAGCCCTGGCACAACCGAAAAGTAGCGGTTTGAAATGTGGCCCCAAATGTAGGGATTGCTAAGCAAAGGCCTGTGCAGAGTGGCGTGTACCATGGCCAGGTTGTAACCTGCAGGGAGAGGCAGGTGGAAGACCCACCTCTGAGCTACGCTGTTTCTTCTGGACTTCACCCCAGAAGAAAACTACACATCCTGGTCTCTCTATTCCTACGTGAGATGCGGTCAGAAACCCAACTGAAGAAGCTGTCCCCACCCCTCCTGGCCTGGATGAGTACTGTGAGACAGACAGGAGGCTCCCTAAGACGGGGACTTTGGAGCCAAGAGCCAGGTCCACAGGGCAGCTCTGGCCTTGCTTGGTGGCAGCAGGTACAGCTATGTTCTACCTATTACATGTAATTGCTTTGCTCCTGGAGTGGCTGCCCCCTCTCCTGCCAGGTCGTCCTTCCTGCCCTGAGCCCCCTTAATGCCCCTAATACTCCCCAAGAGCCAAGTGTCATATGGATGGACACACACACACACACACACACACACACACACACACACTGAGGAGAACGGACAGGTTGGTCAGGGCCTAAGGGCAGGGCTAGACAGACGCATTTGCTGAGTCCAGTTTTCCCAGCAGACCAGCTGTCAGAGAGGAGCTGTCCCACCAACAATCACAAACAGCCTGCCACCAGCCCCTGCCCCAGCCCTTCAGAGGTACTCAAACCCTCATCTTCCTCCACATCGACCCATTCAGTCACTGTTCACTGAAAACCGCACATCCTCTGTGACCGAGACGAAGCTAGAATCAAGTCCCAGTTCCTCAGCATGAAACCCACGGCCACTGTCTCCAACTACCCAGCCCAAGGGTTAAGAAGTGAGTTCAAATTCTAGCTTCTACATTTGCATGACCCTGAGGAGGTTATTTTACTTCTCACAGCTCAATCTCCTCACCTGTAAAATGGGGGATGAAAACCATGTATTTCACGGGCAGCTGCTGCAGGTCCTTGAATCAAGGCCACAAATACACACACCTGGCATGTGAATGGCCCACAAGCAGGAGCCACTGCGGCCATTATTATTATTGCCACCCCTGACCGCCTGGTTCCTGTCTTTAACTAATACACATTTATTTGTCTACTGGTCTGCTAAAGTAGTAAGTCAGACAACATTTACCACAAGAATGTCTGTCCAGGTGGCCGGCCATGAAAACTCACACTACATTCACCTGAAGAGCACTCTTGACAACGGTGACGGATTTTGACGTTTTCATCCACCTCACAGCATTTTAGGGCAGCCAAAAAGAACCTTCTTTCTCAAGCTTTAAACATATGGACTGCTGGGCTGGTGAGATGGCTCATTGGTTTAAGGTACTTGCCACCAAGCCTGAAGACCTGAGTTTGATCCCTCAATGGAGGGAAGTTTGGAAGGAGAGACTTCACTCCACAGCTGTCCTGGAGCTCCCACATACATGCAGCTGCATGAGTGCCCATGTATGCACACCATGTACACATACACACAAGAATAACTACTAAAACCTCTTAAAGACGGACCACTTCATAAACTTGTGTGCCATCCTTAACCAGAGACCATGTAACCTTCTGTGTATCATTCCAGTTTTGTTTGTTTGTTTGTTTGGTTGGTTTTTTTGAGACAGGGTTTCTCTGTGTGACAGCCCTGGCTGTCCTGGAACTCGCTCTGTAGAGCAGGCTGGCCTTGAACTCACGGAGATCTGCCTGCCTCTGCATGCCCCACCAGTGCCCAGCTCATTCCAGTTTCGGTACACGTCCTGTCAAAGCAAGAGCTATTGGGCCCTCTTTGGGGCTTCCACTGAATGACCCAAGACCCTGAATACGACGGAGCATTTGCACTGTGACTTACCCTACCAAGAAAATCCTTCCTGCTCTTCTCATGGGGCTGAATCCAAACTCTCCCTCCTCTGCCCACACAGCCTCCAGTTCTTCCCTCTCTCCTCTGTACCCACAGCACTGAGCACACAGGTTAACTCAGGAGGGGGCCATGACCTGTCCTTCATTGGCTCCTCAGTGCTGAGCCAGGGTCCAACATACAGTTTGCCAAATGAAAGATCAGCCCAGCAAGGACAGCCAGGAGGCCACAGTAAGTTCCTGTCACCCTGTCTTTCCGCTGAGCCTCAGCACTCAGGGACTCACCACAGCTAGCAGGTGGCAGCCATGGGATCATAACTTGAATCAGTGTGTCTGCAAGCCTAAATCCCTGATGAAGGACAGAGGGCACAGCAGGAGGGCCAAGTTTTTTATTTGTATTTTATTTTATTTAGGTTTTTTTTTTTTTTTTTTTAGCATAGTTCAGGGACCCCCCTTCCCAATAATCCTTCTCTAAGAGATGATACCCAAGGTCTCTAGAGAAGTGATTGGTCCTCAAAAAAGAACTGAAATGGGCCACCGAGAGGACAGCAGCCATCATCTGCCCTTTCGGTCTGGCAGGTGGGACGGTGGGAAGAACACAGCTGTATGAATTCAAATCCTAGCGCACATGTCAAGCAGCTCAGGACTGCCTGTTCCTCCACCTTCAGGGGATCCAATGCCCTGTTCTGGCCCCTGCTGACACCAACACACACACACACACACACACACACACACACACACACACACACACGTACACTTGCGCAAATAAAACAAATAAATCTTTAATAATGATTTTTCAAAAAGGCCTACAGGGAGGAGGTTTAGCTCAGAGGTAGAGTACCTGTCTAGCACAAACAAGGCCCCGGAAGGAAGGAAGGAAGGGAGGGAGGGAGGAAGGAAGGAAGGAAGGAAGGAAGGAAGGAAGGAAGGGGAAGAAAAAGACAGATCAGACCCTGGACCAGAGCAAAAAGCCTGGGGCAGGGAAGGCCCCTTGGCTTCTTGGAGCACTGCACTCTCCTCTCTTCTTCAGGAGCACCACTTGTGAGGACAGGCACCGGCTCAGAACCCCTGGAGCACTGCACCCCTTCCCGTAGTCGGAGCTGGGTCCTAACAGACATGCTTCTCTCCACCTAAGGGTCCAGAGCAGCTCCTGCAAGGCTGGGAGCGGAACAGATGGGGAAAGTCAGCAGGTGCCCCGCAGGCAGGAAGCAGCCCCAGGAACTGGGGTCTGAGCCCGGCACTGGCAGCCCTGTGCACTGCTGGAGCCTGGGGGCCAAGTGCCAGGACACTGCTAGGCCAAGCCGAGGCTGGACAAGGGCCCTGCGGACGAAGAAGTGTGTGCCAACATCCGGAGCTGCTCTGGGAGTACCTGCCACCTGCACCAGTTTAAACCCACGCTCATCTTCAAGCCTCCTTTGCTTGGTGGGAAACAGTCAGAGTGCTGAGTTCCAATTCTGGTCCAGATATTAACGCACATGCTAGCATTTGCAAGTTCAGCCCTCCCCTCTGAAAAGGGGCGTCATAATTTCTATCTTGGGAAGTTGTGAAAATTAAAGTAACATAACATCCATGGACAGCAGATAGCAAGCCCTGGCAGGATAGGGCTTGGAGACAAGGGTGGTTTTTTGCCCAAACCAAGAAAAACCCAGGCAGCATCCTCACCCATATTTCCAATTGGTTTATTCCACCTGGGCCCAGCAGCCCATTTTTGGTGACAGCAATCGGAAGACAGGACAATTCAGATCCAGACCTCTTTTGCCAAATGCCCCTGCCAGCCCCCTTACCTGCCTCCTTCCTGGCTAGAAGCTGCCTGCCCACAATGGCGCCAGAACCTGCAGGTCAGGCACATGTATCGCTTACATGCCATCTGCACAAAGAACAGCAAGGCCCTGTTCTCAAGTAAGAATGCACACCCTCACTGCCCTATGGCTCCTGTTACCCAAACAATAACACCCAGTTCACCGGCACCACCATGGCCTGGGGGAGGGGATGCAGGCAGCAGCACCCAGGGTTTTGCACCTTCTCAGGCCCAGGAAGCAGAGTGAGAAGCTCATCTGTGGCACTGGAAAGAGAAGCCCAGACGGCTTGAACGTGGACTAAGGGCCACACAGCATTTCTGAAGTGAAGCTCATTGGGAAATCCTCTCCCCATCCCAGGAAATCCGACAGTCTCCTCTCCCTGCATTCAGGTGCAACAGTATTCAAACTAAGATGTTTCCGGTTTAACCTGGCCCCTTATGAAGCTGGCCCTGGCCTCAGGATTTCCCAAAGGGAAGCAGGAAGTGCTGCCCTGGAGGAGGCCAGAGCTCCTAGATCCCTACCCTCTCTGCTAGAGTAACATTGTGAATCTCTAGGCTAAGTCCCTCCCCAACCATGCCCGGCTCAGCTCTACCTTCCTCTGGAGGCCCAGGTGGCAGGGGCGTGCCCAGGCAAAGGAATACACCTCTGAGCCTTCCCGCAGGTCTTGTGCCCAGTCCTGAGGTAGGGGGGAAGCAGCAGGGGCTGCACAGGGCAGTGCTCCTCACCTACCAGGGTGAGTCAGCGAGAGAACCTCTGAGGGCTGTGTAGGGCCTGTAAAAACCCCATGGCAGGGATCCCAGAACAATTTACTCCAAATTGCGCCTTCAGGTTGGTTACCTAATCCAGCCGCGCCCACCCTCCAATAGCCAGTTTAGGCCACCCCTTTAAAGGGGCAGCATGCTCTGGGTGCCTGAAGACCTGGTGTCTTCACTGTAGAGCCTTCTAACTGTGGTCTTGAGAGGCAGGGCATATGGTGACTGCCCTGAGGTCCAAAACCTAGGTAAGGGTTCAAGCCAGGAGAAAAACAATCTAGGTTCTGGGGTCAAGTGAGGTCTCCACCCATCTTCTGCACCCCTTAACAGCTCCAGGTAAGGCAGAGTTTCACCTGCCTCCTTCCCAGCATGAGAGCAAAGTTTTAAACTTGCTGGTTCAAGACTTGACCTTGATCCCAGCGTCACAGGGCACCCCCAAAAGTGGCCTCCTGCAAGCCCTCGAAAGATAGGAGCAGCTTCTGGGAGAGCTGTAGGTGGTGGAAGCCACACTGCCCAAGGGCCCAGCCTTTTCTACGGGAACGGAAGACGGATGCCGGGTCTCTTTTCCAGAGACAATCTTCACAAGGTCTAAGGGCTTTCCCCGCTCTTCAGCATAACCTGAAGTAGGAGCCCCGGGTGTTATTAGCAAAGGAAACCAGGAGGTCCCCACTCCAGGTATCATCCCACATTCCATAACGGCCATGGGTCCAGAAGGGCTACCTTCCTAAGGTCAGAAGCGGAGGAACCAAGAGAGCTCTCGGGGAGAAGGAACGGGGAGAAACCGGATTCCCATGATCCTTGTCTCTAGTGGAACCCCAGACATCTGACCCAAGCCTTTCCCTTCTGCACTGATTGGGGTACCTCCCACAGCTCCCAAAAGATGATAAGCGGGACGGGTCCTAGGGGTGCTTAGGGTGTCAAACCTCAACACCCCGTGGGGTCCCCTCTCCTGGCTACCGCAGGGAGGTACTGAGCGCCCAGCAGAACCGTCCCCTGCACACGCACACCCGGACCACAGGGGGGTGGAGCCGGACAGTGGGCTAGAGACCAGAGGGCACTCGCGTCCTCGCGGGGCTGCAAAGATGCCGCGGGCCGCCCCGCCCCTGTGCGGATCCGGGCTGGCCGGCGGCCGGCGCCTGTCCCCCGCCCCTCTC
>CABHPP010136281.1:0-49613 GCA_902168425.1 Peromyscus attwateri | reverse complement strand
GCACTTTGGAGACCAGGCTGGCCTCGAACTCACAGAGATCCACCTGCCTCTGCCTCCCAAGTGCTGGGATTAAAAGCATGCACCACCACCACCCGGGTGCTTTTCAATATATATTCCTGCATCCAATTCTTTACCCATGCATGTGTTGGATGTGTTGTTTGTGTTGTTGGATGTCATATTTCAAAATATCAATATGAATTTTTTTTTAATTTCCAGGCATGCTAGTGCATGCCTAAACATTTCACACTACTGAGGCTGAGGCAGGAAGATTGTGAGTTCCAGGGCAGCCTGCCCTTCACAGTGAGAGTCTGTCTGAAAAAGAAACTTTGTTTTTTAATTATGGTCAGCAAGGGAAAAGGAGAAATTGATGCTTATTTTAGTGTTTGGTTTTTCTTGTTGTTTCCTTTACGTTCCCATATCAGCATAGTTTAGAGTTATTTCCTAAGAGCCTGCCTAAGCAGGCTTGTCATTTAGTAGGTTGTTCAGTTTTTCATTTTGACTTTAGAATGAGGTGACGTCTCAGGACTATGTATCTTTGCCTTCTTATTACCTCATTCCTAATACAACCCCTTCCCTGATAAACCTATGCAAACCTAACTCCTCTAATTCAAGCTCTGGGATCCTTCTTTTCCATGATTCATTTGCAATCCATTTGTATCAATCACCTACAATAAGAGAATCGTACTAGGGAGTATTATCTTTCATTGTGAATATTTACTATATCTCTCTCTATTGACATTGAAAGCCCCTGGGATGTGCAAGCAGGGTCCTTGGTTTCTCAGTATTCACTATGATGCTGCTTTGTGCATACTCGTTACTTTTATTTACTCATAGGTTGTTCAACAAGGGGCATTGAGTTTTAGTATCAAGCTGGATGCCTGTTAACTTTTAGTTTCATCAGCTAGATTTGCAATACCTTTTAGTGTGCATTCGTTTCTTCTCAAGTTAATAGAATAGGTAGAAAGACTAATCAAAGACTCAAAGCAAGAATATGGTCTAATGCAAACTTGGAGAGTCAAGCAGATTTGATATAAAGTTATTGCAGGAAACAAATCTCTCCTGAGAGAGAAGCTTTTGCAAAACACTAGTCTTTCCTAAGGGGGGGGGGGAATCAACCCCAACCTCCCTCTATTTGCAGAATACTGACTGCTTGCAGTCTCCTCCATAGGTGAAACTGATCAAGTGTGAAAATAATCCTGGGACCATGGGAGGTACATCATTAACAGAGAAAGCTATATCCTTGCTGAGGCTCAAAGAGATTCAGCCATTTAAATGAAGATGAAGGGGACCAAACAAAAGAATCACAATAGAATATGTGTTTCCGGACTCTCAGTAGAGGAGACACAGTGCAGCCCTTCGTCATTCCTTGTCAAGCCAGTGACAGACTGTAAAACTCCTCCTGCTGGCTGATGCTGCACTCCTCATGTTCCGAGCCAGCTCTTGCCTTGGCAGATGCTTGGCATGTTTTAGACATATGATTTATTGCCTCATTTAATCAAGACTGTGCAGGAAACAATGATCTCTCTCTCTTTCTTTGCAAATTACAAATTAGCCACCTTTCACTTATTCTTAGTGACAGAAGTGTGTGTGTGTGTGTGTATGTGTGTGTGTGTGTGTTTTCTCCAAAGAATGCCATTAGCATTTATTTATTGCTTGATAAGAAATTTAAATAATGACTCCCGTTCCTTCTGCCTGCCCAAGAAAGGGAAATTTATGCAATACTGTAGACTATAAATGCAGTCAACCTGAATCAGTGTTTTTCAGTGTTTATTGTCATGGGGAAAACAGCCTGAGCAGAGTTCAGTGCTAATGAATGACTATACTGTGGAGGTTTATTGGCAATTTAAAGGCCACGTCACTTCATTTTGCTTCCCATTTTGCGAATATATTGTACATACCTTTTAGTAATTTCTTCTGAAGTTTGGAGGCAGTCTGGCTTGACCATAAAAGGATCCCATGTACCAAGCAAGTCGGCCAAATTTCCTGGAAATAATATCACCTGTTTAAAAATGACTCTTTGGACAGTCATTAAGTAGAAATGAAGTACATGTGGCCAATGCTAGGCTGTTGTCTTACCTAGAGAGGAAAAAAAAATGTCTTTCGAGAGTTCATCTGTAAATAGGCAATTCATTCTGACATAACGAAGAAGAGTGATGTTAACAGCCAGAGGTCACAAAAAGCACAGATGGAAAAGACCTATTAGATCATTTTCTCCGTTCCCTGGAGAAGAGGGCCAAATTATATGTCATACTGCTTTGTCCAGTTTGGCTTTCAATTACTCAAACCAGAGGCTTTTGCCACTTCATACATTTTCCAGGATCTTTATCTTTCCACATGACCCCCGCCTTGCTGGGTCTAGTGGCAAAGTCTGAATCTCAGTCAAAATTAACCCTACAGGGTGGCCACAGAAGGACTTTCGTTCACAATTAGACCTCTCTACCTCAGAATGAATTTTCTCTTCTTTCAATAATCTTTAAAATCATTTCCTTCGAAATACCTGGCTTTGTCCTCTCCACTCTACTTCCATATTAAGTTTCCTCATACATCCTTTTACTCAAAGACTAAATAAAAGATACTTCTGTCAGAAGAGTCCCTTTGAAAGTAAATTAGTGCCTATTTCCTAAAGAAAATGATCGGGCTATCTAAGGCAGTGCTGTTCATGCCGACACCAAAGAACTTTCTGAATAAATAAAAGGGATGGCTTCAGAGAGAATGGGGGGCCGGGGGGGGGGGTTGAAGAAGCAGAGAGTGCAGGTCTAACAACTCTCCCACAGACTGCTTCTGCAAAAAGGACATGAAGAATAGGACAGAAGCTGGAGGGTTGTAGGCAGGGAGGGCTGGCTTTCGAAGAGGGGGATTTTGAAACACTTTTGTTGATGACAGACTCACTCGGAAGAATAAGTAACAATGGAATTTCAGAGGAGGTTCCCCTTGAAGCAGATAAGAAGTGGTGAGCTCCCCAGCCTCATCAGCTGCATGGCTAGTTGATTCATTTTCTAAGGAAGAAAGAAAGAACGTCAAAAGACATACCGATGGCTTGGCAGTTTGATCCCAGCTCCTTTTCAGGAAAAACTGGAGGCGAGTCCCTTCTGTCAGGTCTTGCTTTTGTTTCCCGAATTGTCAGGACACACTATTCCTGACAACGTCCATGCCAGTGTCCTAAACCAGTTCCCCTTTTGTTTCACGCTAGCAGTTTCAGAGTTTGGGGTCTGACCAAGTCAACAAGTTTCTAGGTGGAAAGAAAAAATCAACAGAGTAAACAGAAAACCTTCAGAGTCAGAGAAAAACCTTGCTAAGCATACGTATGACAGAGAACTAATATTTAGAATATATAAAGAATTCAAAAAAGTAACAATCAAGTAGTACAATCAATACGTAGACAAAAGTAGGCCGACCCTTCCTGAAGCACAAACGGCCAATGAAACTGTGAGAAATGATGCTTCCATAGCCATCAGGGAAACACATACCAGATCTCACTGATATTCAATCCAATGGCTACTACTGATTATTTAACAAATACTGGTAAGGATGTGGCCAAAGGAACCCTTCTACACTGTTGACATAAATGTAAATTACATCAACAATGGATACTATGGAAAATACTATGAAAGTTCTTCAAAAACCTAAGCGTTAAGCTATGATATGCTATAGTGGTTGTGTGTGTGTATGTGTGAGTGTGTGTGTGTGTGTGTGTGTGTGTATGTGTGTGTGTGTGTGTGTATACATATACAAATATATAATCAAGCAAGTCAAATCAGTATACAACAGGGTTATATAAACACGCAATTTACTGAGGCATTATTCACAATAGCCAAGTTACTAAATCAGTCTTGGTGTCCATGAATTTTGATGTCCGTGAATTTGATGTTTTGGTGTCCATGAATTCTGATACAGCCACTGTCATACATACTCAAGAGAATATTATTCAGCAATAATAAGAAGAGCAAATTCATGATGTTTAAGAAAAAGGAATGGAACCAGCATGGTGGTACGGTTCTTTCCCATCAGCTAGCCTAGCACCTTGCAGTTCTGTGACAGCTAGTCATCAGGAGGCTCCCAGTACGACACCAGCTTGATTTCTCATGGTGTCTTCAGTAATAGGGTCTTACTCTCAAGTTCCAGTGGGCAGCCAAGTACAATGGCAGTAGCTGTATTATTTGAGGGGGCCCCTTGGACTCCCCTTGACTGACAACTTGAAGGGAGATAGTCTACACCTGGGACTTGAGTTTTTCTTTGATAATCAGTGGTTTCCGAAAAGAGGATTACCACACATGCCCCAGTCCTGTGCTAGTGTAACTTCAATTAAACTATTTTTAAAATAATACGTATTTTGGAAGCTTATAAAATAGTATGTTTCCATGTGGCTTTTTCAAGCATCCTGAAGGTTATTTACCCCCTCCTCCCATAAACCCTCAGTTTTACGCTCCTATCACCCTTCCTTAGTCCTTAGTTCCCCCTCTCATTTCCTTTGCCTGCTTCCTATCACCTGTACACTACTATCACCCTCCCTTAGTCCACCGCCCCCAGTGGTCCCTTTCTGCTTCCCTGCTTCTCCAGACACTTCGAGTTACACAAATCTGAGGATTTGTATAAGTGTATGGGGAATGCAAAAGATGTGTTCTATGCTTTTGACCTAGAATGCTTTTCCTTCTATTTTTTCTTCTAATTGTGAGTGTGTGTGTGTGTGTGTGTGTGTGTGTGTGTGTGTGTGTGTGTTACCTACTGTTCCCATTCATGAGGTTTTGTCTTTTCTTAACATGTTCTTGGTCCAAGAGGTCTATGTCTACCTTGTCATCAAATCCTGGTGTCTATCTTCTATATGATCCGTTCTGTTTGTAAATTTGTTGTTGGTGTTGGTGGTGGTGTTGTTGTTTTATTTTGCTTTGTTTTTTGAGATATCAAATTTTTCATTTCTGTCTTCATTTCAGCTTGGGTTTTCTTCAGTATTTCAATCCCTTTGTTGAATTCACTTTTCATATCCTGAATTATCTTCGTTATTTTATTTAGTCATTGGTTTGTGTTTTCTTGAACCTCAATCAGGGGTGTATCCTTGTCCTCCTTAAGTTCATTCAGCTCTTAATTCGTGTCCTTTTTAAAGTCCTTGAATTCCTTGAACATGTTTCTAATTGTTCTTTTAAATGCTGCACTTTAGACTCATCTCTCTTGCTCTCGGTGGGCAGCATTACTATAGGACTGATGATATTTTTGAGGCACATTTTGTCTTGTCTTTCATACTGATTGTATTTTTTGTGCTGGGACCTGGATTGGTTGTTGGTTATGTGTTTGATATGAGTTTCCTTCCAGTCCGCCACTGTTGAATGGGAGTTTGGCTCCGTTCTTTATGTCATCCTGCCTCAGTTGGTTTCTGATCAAGGTAGGGAGTGCTTGAAGCTCTCTCTTTCAGATATGTGGTATTGATGTGTGAGTGAGGAGGCCCGGATGATTCCAATTAAGGGACTATTGGGGAATTGCTGGGATCAAGGTGGCTGTGTGGATGCTTGGGTTAGGACTTGGGACAGATGGCTGGGCAGAGGTGAGATTTCTAGACACTGATGACCATGGGCAAGGTACTAGGGCAGGAAGAATGGGGGAGGGCAGAAAAACCTGCCACCAGCACCTGTGGGTACAGCTGTCTGCTGAGGCTGGGTCCCAGGAAAAGCTGAATAGGGGAGAAGAAGCAGCTGGTATAAGAACTTGGCAATCAAGTCTGCAAATGTCTCACTGTGTCTTTTTAATGCTTAAAATATTCCAGGCATTATTTTGCTGTGTGACACTAGGAAAATTTTTAAATTACCTGACACTCATTGTCCTCATTTATTAGTAAGGATAATTTTCCTTATCCATAAAATGAAGATTAAATAATTAGCACATGAATGCATCTTAGAATAGTGTCTGGCATTATTGCAAGCACTCAATTTATGTGGACATGTTTATTATTATATTCATCCATTATGCTGTCAAATTTTATTGCTTATTATTCAGGAATCTCAGGCTCAGCTTTGGTCCTTTCAATATTCTCATATATAAATTTTGAGCCAAGACCAAATCTTGTGTGGTCCGTTTCCTTTTCATTCCTTAATAGTGTTATCAAGAAATGGACCGGTTCCTGAAGAGGACATATCGTTAGCAGCTCAATTCTCTTCAACGAGGGCAGACAAACCATTTCCTGCACGCCTCCTTCTATATTGCACTACAAGAATATCGTTAAGAACTGGGAGTTTCTGCAGCCTTGAAAACAGGACCAATTCCCAGATCTTTAATTTAGTTCTGCTCTCCACTAAATTGAAATTTTGACACAGTGCTTTTTCTCACACCAACTGTTCAGTGGCATTCTTTCCAATTTGTCCTTATTTATTGTGAAGTCCAGCCAATCCCTGAGGTCTTCAGAGTCGGTTGGCACTTATTGGTGGCATTATTCAATCACTAGAACAAATGTTAATTTGATATTATAGTCCATGTAACTCTACCTCTATAGCATCCCCACCCCATGATTTGAATAAATTCTTCAGAGAAGACAGAAGAAAAGAAATTAATCTTCCTGTGCACGGTTGTATATTTTCCATGCAGAGCCGCAGGTGCTTTCAGTAAACGCAAAGGTTCACAGCTCCCGTTTGATATCTGTGGGAGTTTTACTTGGTTTTGTTTTCTTTCTCATCTGTGCTTTATGTTTTCTAAGTAACTAAAGATTAACTAATACTCTCTCACTTGGGTTTTATCACTTTAAATTTTTTAAAGGTATCTTATAAAATCCTTGATTTGGGAGGTGGGCTCCACGTTCCTTGCTGCTGTGATACACGCACTTGTTTCCCCTGAGAGGCTGTGTCTTGACCTTCATGGATCACTGATGTTGCTCATAATTCTTTGCACTTGTTCTGACACATAGCTACCATTCCTGGCCCACATTTCGTCTGAGAAAAACAAATAACACAAAATCATTCATTGTTTTTTATGAAGAAACAAAAGTGCTCTAACTCTCAATTTTTGGAAATGATCACTCTAGGAAACCAGTTCACAGAAGGCTACTTATCCCAGTTGTTAATGTGTGCACCACAGGTTCAAATAAATCACCCATTAACATCAGTGTTAATGTAGTAATACAACAAAAATAAGTTGAAGAATCATGTAACATTGCATTAGGCAAAACACAATACAGAAACACTGAAATTCCTGTAAATTAATGAAACTTAAGATGGAGATCTTCACCTTCCAGGACTTTAGAAAATAGAAACACAAACAAAGCTGGTACTGGAGAGAAATTTCCTTCATTAGAGTCACTTTTTAAGTCTCTGCCTTATAGCTCAAGATAAATAATCTCTCATAAAAAGAGATTTTAGGAAAGCCTTGAAGATGAGAGGAATTACTGAAAGATAAGAAGTGAGTTTGCTTAGAATAATGGGAAGAGGATGAGATATTTAAAGATATGTTCCTGAAAATGGGGGATTAACTCAGAAAGGTGATTAGGTACAAAGTGTCATTTAGCTCCCTGATAGAACTGCTAAGAGCAGAGACCCTAAGAGTTACCAAGTAGAAGAAGACCCCATGTCTAGGATGGGAGGTGGGAAGGCAGTCAAAGAGGCTTTGGCACAGATATATGGAAACCAGTTTTTATTAACTCTGTCGTGATAAGGGGCATGTTTTCGAATACTGGGCTGCTATTTTGCAGTGAGAGAGAATACAAGTAATAGAGTCTTTGCTTAGAAATCATTTTAGTCTGAAGCTTTAATTTCTATATTATTTCTTATTTTGATGATTATATTCTATGTTGAAAATATTTTAATCATCAACACTCATATTTACAAAATAACTGTTATTTGGTAGGCTAGCTTTCCTCCACGTGCAACTAAAATTGCTTAGATTCACAACTTACAAAGAGTCATCTGGATGTTAAGCTGAGTGCGTTCCTTTGTATGCTGGCGGTGGCAATTGGAAGTGGTGTAGTTACCATGGAAAAATAGCAATATGGCGGATCTTCAAAGCACTGATACTAGAGTTGTATGTGATCCAGCTCTTCCACTTCCATAGCTACCTCATCCACAGAGGACAGAAGGTAGAAGCCATCCAAATGTTCACCAACTGATGAATGAATAATCAAAAGATAGAATACAAATATAATCAAATAGCACTTACTCTAGTAAAGAGTAGTAGGGTAAGGAGACCCTAAGAATGAAGTAGAGAGCTTATATGGCATTCAGAATGCCCTAGGTTCTTCATTCCTAGCATAGGAAATATATATTTTGCACAAAATATATTATGTATTTGTTATATTATATTTATTATATATATATATATATACAGAGAGAGAGAGAGAGAGAGAGAGAGAAATTATGACACACGTACTTCTGTGTGGGTGAACACTGAGGAAATTGTACTGAATTAAAGAAGACAGTCATCATAAAGCAAATACCTTATGATTCTATTTATTAGCCATCTATAGTGGTCAAACATATAATAAATAAAATTATAACATAAGTAAATAAATAAAATAGTGGTTTCCCAAGGATGGGGAGGAAAGATACATAGTCAGTTACTGTTTTAACGGAGAGTTAGATAGAAAAGAAAAACTCCCGGAGATAAATTCCACAAGAATGTGAACATTGTACTTGAAATTATTAAGCTGGTAAGCTTTGCTTTGTGGGTTTCATAATTTTAACTAGAATAGGTGAAATTAAAATACTATCCATAGAGAAGATGACTCATAACTTTGAGTCCCAACAAGAACTAAAGATTTTGGTTAAAAGCGTGTGCATTTTTCTTCTGTCCAGACAGCCAGGTATAAATTAGACAGCGATTTTGGCCTGATGAAAGGCATTTTTAGTTTATATTTAGAAATATTTAGATAATGACTAAAGTAAATCTAAAATGTTGAGCTTGTGATTGAACAGTAAGTAGTCATTGCTCTACCAGCTTATCAGGATTCTTTTAAATGTTAAGCTCTGAACTGTTCTCCCATAGAACAGAAGAGCAATCTGACATATTTCTTATAATCTAAATCATTTATTTATATTTTTATAATTTGCATTTATCTTAAATCATTTTTTGAGATTCTCCAAGCTTATAAGCTTTCATATCCTCAGACCTTTTTTAGACCCATATTTAAATCTTTATGATTTATTTAAACTTTTGTAGCTTAGAACATTTTCTTAAAAATGAGCTAACAAGCTGACTATAGCCTTGCAGAAGGATCTGGTTGTCTGATGCTGCCATGCTGACAAAGTTAGAGCTAGCCTAGCTGTCAGTACTATCAGAGATCTGAGAAGGATAAATTATATCTGAGTGCAGACCAAGCAGCTTCTAATTCTATAAAAAAATAACAGAGACCCATCCAATATCCAGTTAGCCTTACCCAGATCTCCACAGTGTTGGAGGCAGAAATATCAGGCAGAACAGTATCAATCTTTAGCCGCCAGGTAAAGGGGGTGCAGTCAATTCTCCAGTGTCCTGTTGCTTGTCCACAGTCTGTGCCAGGTCCTGGAGGCAGGTGTTGCACTGGGGGCTCTTGCTCTGTGGTCAGTGTTGCCATAATCCAGGCAGAGACATTGTGGTGCCCTGTACGTAATCTTCTTTGGGGACCTTGGGTCACTGCTAGGATCTGGGAGTCTGTCTGATATAATAAGCTTTTAGATGAACATTTTAAATGTCATATTCTGCAGATCTCTGACATATGAGGGCTGTCAAGGAATATCTGACTAGACAAACTTTGGTTTTGGTTATTTGTTTTAATCTCAACTCTGAAAATATACACAAGGAACTGGGTAAAGCTTATCTCTGTAATTAATTGTATCAGTGCTTAGCATGACTAAAATTAAACAACTTGATTATTTATGATTGACTATGTTTTCTAACAGTCTACAATAAGTAGCTTAAAAACAATGATTTTGAATTCAAGCTCTTCTAGTATCAAATACAACTTCAAAAATACAACCAAAAAAAAAAATCCGTCTATAGGAATGTGTGTATCTGTTCTACCATATCAACAGTGATGACTCAAATGTAATATTGCATCAGGTTCTTTTTCTTTTAAATTGAAAAACTACATCAGGGTGGAGAGAGTGCTCAGTGGTTAGGAGTACTTACTGCTCAATCGTGGGGACCGGAGTTCCCATCTAAGCACATAAGTCAGGTGACTCGCACACACTGTATCTCCAGCTACAAGGCTCTGATACTCTCTTTTGTCCTCCATAGGTACCCAGACACACAAGTGTGCATACACTCACATAAACACACAAAAAAAACCACAAACATACACACACATAAATAACTGAACTCTTTTTTTAAAACTGTGCTATGTGTTATAGTTGTGTATGATTAAAATGCTTCCTAGTCTGGGGTGGGCTGATGACTCCACTGTTAAAAGCATGTTTGCTCTTTCAGGGACCCAGATTTGAGCCCTAACATACACATGGTAGCTCACTACCGTCTATGACTACACTCCCAAGGGATCTGATGCCCTCTTCTGGCCTCTAAGAACACTTCATCCATATGGTACACAGACACACCCAAACATAAACAAAACACCCAAATACAAAATAATTACAGAATTCATCATCTTTGGCCCAATTCTTAAGTTTTTCAAGGTCAAATAGTATGACAATAAACCTCTGACTTTGTCCTGCTCATTTTAAGATATAGGAATTTTGAAACAAGAACTGAATTACAAATGACATCTGTAAACTATTTGCCTTATCTATTGCAATAAGGAGAGGGTTTTAAATGTAATAATAGAACTGAGTTGTTAAAAAAGAAGATGTTTTCATTGTGTGAAGATGCATCAATCATACACCAACTCATAATACTTAAAAACAATGTTTCATAGAAAAGATTTCTGCAACTTACCCATTTTCTACTTACAGCTCTTCTCTTCTTGGAGGCAACAATTACAACATCAGAATAAATTACATAAATACACTATTTCAAGAATGAAAAGTTCACACTGCAGGTTAATTTAAACAGAACAATTATAAGCTATAAACTATGCTAAGATTTCTTCATTTTTATACAAAAAGCTTAGGGAACATTATAAATGCAAATGTGAATTATATGAGAAATATTTGTAATTGCAGACAAAGAAATATTTGTAATTGCAGACAAAACTCATTTTTAAATAGCTCTTGAGAATGTTTTGTGAAGAAGGAAAATAGTGCTTAAATATTACCATGATAAACTGTGTGCAGTACCTTATCAATAACTGAAGTAATGAATATGCAAGTCAAATTTGTAGTAAATGAGCTGAAATAAATATACATTATAGACATGCTACTTAGTTTATAAAATCGCTTTTTACTCTCTTCTCAAAATGCCAAAATATTTTTGTATAAAGTGATAATCTACCACATTCCCTCTTGCAAAACCCACTGTGAGACTGTATACTCAGTCTTAGCTAGATTTCTATTTCTGTGATAAAATGTCATAATCAAAAGCAACTTAGGGAAGAAAAGGTTTCTTTCACCTTTTAGTTTACACTCCATCATGGATGTAAATCAGGGCCAACCTGGTCTACAAGAAAGCTTGTTTCAACAAAAACAGACGTGGGGCTAGTTAAAAGAAAGCTAGGTTATACCTGAAATGAATTAGTCAACCATGGGAAATTATACCTTTGCTTCCTATAGAGTTCTCTGTGCTTAGTAAGAACTCCACGGGTTTCAAAACTGCCACCTACAATGTTCAGGAGTCTGCTGTTGAGCATCCTTCACGACTCTATGCAAAGAGCTATGAAGGGCCTGAGGTTTGCAGATTCATGAGTTATCTTCCCACTGGTTAGTGGATACAGGCAAAGGCTGTGACATTCCAGGGCCTGAGACAACGGGTCTTAATATGCCTAACAACCAACATAAGGAACAGAAAGGCTATCTCAGTCCTCCCGTCCCACAAGTTACATGGGAGTGATACAAATGTGTGCAGCTGGATTTCTACACAAGCAGTTTTGTAATTGTTATTATTATTATTAATTTTGTTATATGCAAATTTCATAGATACAGATATGTAATGTATTCTAGTTACTCTCACCCTTCTGATCTTTATCTCCCTTCCACCCCTATCAACCTCTTCTCATCTCTACGAGTTCTTTTCCTACCTTCACAACTTTTTATTTTGCTTTGTGACCCAGCAAGTTGAACCAGACCCATACATGTAGCCATGGGTCTCGAACTACCCGTTGCAGCCTGGTGATGATACCTCCAGCCATTTCCTCCAGCCATTTCTGCTTTGTTTTGTTTTGTTCGGGATTGTTTTAGCCACTCTGATCTTTTCTGTTTCCACACAAATTTAGGGGCTTTGTTTTGTTTTTGAAATTCTGTGCAGAATCATGTTGGAATTATTAACACTACCAATCCATGAGCATGGGAGACTTTCCAGTGAGGTTTTTATTCAGTTTATTAAGATTTTTATTTGCAGCATCATTTTAGTTTGGGTTTTCATCAGCAACTCTATCACTGTATTGGGTTCTATTTTCATATCTTGAGTTAACTTTCTCATTCATTTCTTTGTTTTGATCTCTTAGAATATACACATGCCTACTTTGAGTTGCTTGAACATACGTATAATCGTTCTTTTGAATTCTTTTTCTGGAAGTTCTTCCAGGCAATTTTCCTTACCTAGCGTTATTATGGAATTGGCGATTTGTGGGGATCTTGGCTTTTCATATTGTCTCTGTCTCTGGAATATTTACTCTGATTACAGACACGCAGAAAAAAAAAGATTGAAAGTTAAAAATAAATAAATAATAGCATACTGCATTCTAAATCATGAGTTTGGCTACACTTGTCAGAAATCCCAGAAAAATCCTCATAGTATCGGTTTTAGTTAGGGTTTTCTATTGCTGTGATGAAACACCATGACCAACACAACTTGGAGGAAATAGTTTATTTCACGCACATTTTCATATGATAGTTCATCATCAAAAGCAGTGAAGACAGGATCTCAGGCAGGGCAGGAACCTGGAGGCAGGAGCTGATGCAGAGGCCATGGAGGATGCTGCTTACTGGCTTGCTCCCCATGGCTTGCTCAGCCTGCTTTCTTATAGAACCTAGGACCACCAGCCCAGGGTTGGCACCACACATAATGGGCTGGGCCCTCTCCCATCAATCATTAATTAAGAAAATGTGCTATAGTCTTGGCTACAGTTCAGTCTTATGGAGGCATTTCTCTTAAATGAGGCTCCCTCCTCTCAGATGACTTCAGCTTGTGTCAAGTTGACATAAAACTAGCCAGCACAGTATCTTGTACATGGGCTAGTAGCATCAAGAAATAAAAATATGTAAGTCCATATTGCACAAAAATAAAATCACCAAATACATAATTTGGCTTTAGAAGAACTGAAAGACTGGTGGGGTTTTTAAGCCAATAGAAAATACCTTACCATGTAAATAGTGGCTTTTTAATTCATTTTGCTTCCACCGTTTGGTTTTAATTAGGAAAGAAACATTTCCCATTTTAAGAAGTGCAAATGATTTCTAAATCTTAGATAGCAACATTCAAGATGACAATACAGGATTTCTTTTGCCTTTCTTGTCCCCATCTATTTCAATACCAAGTGAGTCACATTTCCAGTTCAAATTAGGAGCCAGAACCAGACTTACTTCTCAGTTTTCTATTGCCTTGCAGAGTGGGAAGCTGTGTGGTTCTTACTGATTTAACAGATATTTTCCCTTCTTGGTTTACGTGCACTATTATCAGCACACAAAAGACCAAGCAAAACTTTGCTGTAAAGAGCCCTCTTGTCGGGAAGAGCCCACATGCCAGGATGTTCATCTGACTTTGCACAGCAGGAACTAGAAGGCCGATGCTCATCTTGGCACGAGCTGGCCAGGATTAACATGGTGGCCACTGGCCAACATTAGCTGCTTGACTGAGCTCTGGTGTACCACCGCCATCCACTGAATTCAAAGGGCAACATTTGTGGCTTGTGGAGCTTTGGGGGAAATAAAAATACAAAAACCCCTAAGCATAAAATCTTATTAGCATCTTCCTCCAGATGAAGAGAGCAGAAACACAGACTTTGAAATTGTTCCACTTGGATTCACCATTCACATATGCTCTATGCACAGCATCCACAAAGGAGTCCGCTGTAACTAATGTTTGGCATTCTTCCTGTGTATTTTTTCCCTCCCTAGAACACTTGAAGGATAAGTTAGAAGATTACATGGCTCGGTTTTCCAAAGTGAGAATCGTTCGCACCAAGAAAAGGGAAGGACTCATCCGGACCCGACTCCTGGGAGCTTCGATGGCCAGAGGCGAGGTGTTGACCTTCCTGGACTCCCACTGTGAGGTCAATGTGAACTGGCTGCCCCCACTCCTCAGTGAGTATACTACCTCACCATCCTTCTCACAGTGGCACTCTGGACCCAGGAGACTGGCAACTGGGTGCTGCTAATGGAGTGCAAA
The DNA here is from genome assembly GCA_902168425.1 of Peromyscus attwateri. Taxonomy (NCBI): domain Eukaryota; kingdom Metazoa; phylum Chordata; class Mammalia; order Rodentia; family Cricetidae; genus Peromyscus; species Peromyscus attwateri. The sequence goes on along the minus strand of CABHPP010136281.1, from coordinate 35,234 downwards.
GTTTCTTCTGTAAATGTTGCAGTCAGGCTTGAGTTTGAATTGTATCTTAGTCACCGCTGATGACAAATAGGTATAACTGCATTAGGTAGAACTTCAGAGAGGACCAGGAGCAATCTAACTTAAGGTTAGGAAGGTTTCTATTATATTATAACCTTTTCTTTCATTGCAGTTACATTTGTTGGGTAGACACTAGAGTAAAAAAAAAAAAATACCCTCAAACTATTTTTCAGTCATCCTATAATTAGAATAAGATCAAAATACACATACCCATGTATATGCATATATACAGTTATAACAGTCATCACAAGGTGGTTAAGAAAGGAGGAAAATTATTCAGCCCCAGGATATAAAAATCTAAGGGATTCGCCATCTTTTAAGATGTATAATGCCATTGTCCTTCTGTTTTTCTTTCTAGTCCTGGTACTATCCTACATCCTTAAATGTGTAATCCTCCATATTCACACAGAGCCACTCAAACACTGAGCTGCTGTCCAGGCAATGATGAGTCTTGAATGATCAGTTATGGCTAACCGAGAGAAGGAAGCAAAGCACGTCATGTCACATCACACCAAACCAATGGAGACATAAGCAAACTGGCTGTCATTCCAGCTAGAAACTCCAACTGCGGCTCAATTCAAACCTCGATATTGTTGTTTTGTTAGTTTACAATGAAGTCAGACAGAAAACCCCCCATTGCGCCTAAGAAAGAAATCACATACCTAAAGAAATTCTTTCTAGAAAGTTCTTAGTACATATATATTATACTCCTTTCTTATTATCTTAGATTTCTCCAGAGCAAGTTTTATTGTAACTACATCCCTGGCTTTATAAATAAAGCCAGTGACAACCGCCTTCACCGCCACCACTCAGAAAGAGTGCTCTGTTATTAACTATTATGTGGGATTTCAGTTTCAACCAGCCAAGCTCCATCAGCAAAAAACAAGAAAGGGGGACTCAGTGACAACCAGACAGGATGTAAAACACAATACCCAGCAACTAACACCCTCTCCAAAATCACCGGTCCTTATGCCTCTGCACAGGTGACTGCCTAGCCTTCTCAATCAACAGGATGCCAGGACCACAACAGCCAGAGACTCTTGTGAGCCTTTAATTAAACGTGCTTCATCCAAGGACACAGACATTTAGAATTTCATTAGCAACAGCAAGAGTCCCTCAAACTGAATTTGACCTGTATGCTGTTGAATGCTCTAACAAGTCAACCAAAGGTCGGACTTCTGTATGAACCAAAGCAATCCCTAAATGCCAATTACCAAACCTCTGATTGTTCACTATGAATCACAGGGAAAAGGGGGGGTAGACAAAAGAGCGTAAGAGACACCCAGAGCCCACTCTTTCTCATTAAAGCATTTCATTTCCTGTGGGCCTGATGGATAAGAAACGATTCAAGCTCGGGATGCTATCTCTTTTTATTTTCCTCTATCAGTATCTTGATACATCATCCAAAATGAAGAAACAGGCGGAGCCACATCTCTGCTTCTTGGTTCATTTTTCACCTTGGGGATTATACCTGAATTTCAATTTCCTATTGAGTCTGTTTGTTTGATCCCTGGAAATTGAAATGTAGGCACCAGCCTTGGATGAAAAATTAGTCATGCGGCTTTCACCCCGAGCTAGTCCAGCTGGATGAGAGCTGAAAGGAAATTTGAAGGGAACGTTGACAGTTAATTTAACAGACTCATTCTCTTTGGATCACCTTGGGACTCCTTGTTGGTCAAGGAACTTGTAAATCAAGCTGGTTCTGAATTTGATGGAAGAAACTCACTGAAACCATGACACTAAAAGCTGCAGAGCTGATCGACGAGATGTTTCCAACCTTACTCTGATGGTCTCCACCATCCTCTGGGGAAAATGCCACTTAGATAAAACTAAAGCCCATCATAAGACTTGCCCTGGTGAGAACGGATGCTCAGAGAGCCCATGGTGGCAGCTACCTTGAAATCGTGCATCTGCTAATTAGCTGGCAATAAGAGAAATACAATCCCCAGGCTCTCTGAGGCTCCCTGGGGCCATGGTCTAAAACTGCCTCCATTTCCACACTCCAGCATTCTGTATCCCCCTTACCACTGTTCTTTCGGTCTTATTTCTTGTAAAACACTATATACATTTTATAATTTTTGTCCATTCCTGAATACAGTGGTATTTGTGATATTACTCTCTACAGTAGCCTTACAACCAGGAAAATGATTGACCCATTGTTTTACTCAGTAAATAATTACTGTAACATGAAATAATGAATGAATGAATGAACATGTGTAATTGCAAGAGAAATTCACTATGGGACTTTTTTCCCTCTCCATACTCTTTTATCAGTGTGATAAAAAATGTCACCTGTTATTATAGCCAATAAACCCTCTTGCTTCCTGTTCTATGGTAAGCAGAAACTTCCAATGTAAATGGACAGTTTCCTCACTATAAAAAGCTGATCTCTCACGCAGGTTACATTAGCTTCGGGATCTCTGAGGGAAAAAAATACACAGAAATAACCAACTCCCATCATATTTCTAAATGATACCCTTTGTTAAATGTCACACGCCACATCCAAAGGTTTTCCAAATAACAAGAGAGCAGGTGTTCATACTTCAACATCCTGCCTGTCAGACAGCAGTGTTGTAATAAACTGATTAAACACGTGTTCTTGAGAGGAGGAAAAAAAAAAAAAGATACTTCATGTATTGCTAGTCTACATGCACCAACATAAACAAATGCCAGTTTCCTGCGGTGCCTGTTAATTCTATCACAATAAAAATATCTGGCTAGAAAGGCAAGAAGCTAGAACTGGAAAGAAGAGAAAAATCACCTGTCTGCTAGGAGATGCACCATGACAACCTAGAAAGGCAGGTTTTGGAACTGGAGAGTTAGGCAGTGGCTGCATCCTGATTATTATTCCCCCAAGCTGAGTAGCCCTTGACAAGTTATGTGACTTCTCTGAGCTCAGTTTCGCGGTTATATAAACAGGATGACAACCGCAGCCACTTTTCACGGATAGTGGGAGTATTAGAAAGAGAATGGGTATAAACTGCCCTGTAATTGCTCGTGGGTTTACCAGCAGCATCGTAGCGATAGTACCGTGTCGTCTAATGGTGTTTTTTTAATTGGACGGAAAAAAGGTAAAAAAAAACGTGTACAGCGCTGATAAATAAGGTCAGTCTCGAAGAACGGTGGCTCAACCAAGTCTCTGTCCCACTTGACAGCCAAGAATTTCATATATGATTGGTCGGCATTCTGCGGGGAGCAGCCGTCATGACTGGTTTATGATTAGGTGCTATAAAAACCATGAGGTTAAATATTTACATTGTGGAACCTTCAGAAAGCAGGCCAGTATTTTCTCAGCAGGCTTCAGCTGTATGCTTGGAGGAGCACAAGTACTGTTTATACTCCGCGCATGTTGGAGGCACGTTAAAATGACAGATTGGGGACAGGTCAGAGCAAAAATGTGACAGAGTAGAGCTAAATGGGCTTCTGCGAGTCTCCCTGGGACCTAACTTCCTTAAAGGGAACTATAACAACTCTAATTGTACCTCATCACTGTCCCGTCGTGTTAAGTCCGACGTTTGGAGATTCCTGCAAAGTGCTCTAATGACGACAGGGAGACGCCAAGGCTGCAAGTGTTCTGCATTAAAAGGAGCTGCGGGCTCCTCTTGCCTGGAAAATGATAGATGACCTAGGCAGCCATGTCATTTCCTATTTTGTGCTTTCATTTTTCAGACCAAATTGCACTAAACCACAAAACCATCGTGTGTCCCATGATCGATGTCATTGACCACAATCACTTTGGGTACGAGGCACAAGCTGGGGATGCCATGCGAGGAGCCTTCGACTGGGAAATGTACTACAAAAGAATCCCCATCCCTCCAGAGCTCCAGAGGGCTGATCCCAGCGACCCTTTCGAGTGAGTAGCAGCTGAGGGAAGGGGGGAGGGGAGAGAGGGCAGATGACAGGTGATGTTTCCAGCATGTCAAACTCAGGACCCCTGAGGACAATTATCTCTGATGAAATGTTATAAAACAGGTGGTAACAATATGCAAAACACCATGGAAAGGTCAGACCTGTAAGCTATAGTAGATTAAAATTACATGCTGTGCTAAATACATGGACCACCATCATAAATGCTGCTAAGCATAAGGGAAAATGTATGTTGATGAAAAAAGCCAGAAACACATATCCTTTAAAATAAATAAATAAATACAAAGAGAGTGCATCCTCCACTTTAAGATATTCTCTTCTGATTTTTAGGATCCTTATTTTCTCCATTTCCCCTAAAAGACTATTCAAATTAACAGTTTTGTTTTGTTTTGTTTTGTTTTTAATTGGAAGACTAGTTCAAAGTAGGAACCGGAGCTTGAGGACTATATTCTATACCCATTTGAAATTGTCTACTTTTTTTTTTTCCCCGAGGCAGGGTTTCTCTGTGTGTAGTTTTGGTGCCTGTCCTGGATCTCACGCTATAGACCAGGCTGGCCTCGAACTCACAGAGATCTGCCTGGCTCTGCTTCCCGAGTGCTGGGATCAAAGGCGTGCACCACCGCCGCCCAGCAGAATTGTCTACTTTTGATGAAAGCCTGTGCTCCCAAGTATGTACTTCCAGAGCTTAAACTTGGAGACGTCCATTGAAAAACAAATCCAAAGTACATACTCAATCACCCTTCTCTTAATTTAAGTACCTGGAAGAGATGAACTTACAATAATAACTCATTGACTGATTTCTACAAAGCTGAAGCCTGTTGATGTTTATTGTAACATAAGAATTGTACATCTCAAGAAAAAGATGCAGGAAGGCTTAGTGTGACAACTATCAGTACTACTAATGGTGAACAGTGAAGTGTTCCCAATAGTTAGCACAGAGATTGACCAGTGCATATTCCAGTTACTCCAGTCTATATCCCTTGAGCACAATAAAATCTTTCTCATTTTAAAACTCTTGTATAGTTTTTTTAGTGTGCAACAAATACCTGTGATCACAGCTTTTCCCACTCTGTAGGAATCCATTTAAGATGCATTCAAATCAATACTGTCTTTTTATCAATAATAGAAGCCATAAAAGTTAGCAGTAGGAAAGTTACCAAGTACTAAAGCAACTTTGCTGACACTAACCATTTGAATTCTAATAAACATTTAGTAATTCCCAGGCAAATGTTTCCTCCAGTTCAAGTCTCCACAAAGATAAACTCCTGGGTGAGTAAAGGGGATTTGAGAAGTTGGTCACAAGATAAAACAGGAGGAAAGTCATCTCTCTTGTAAAATGAAACACGTTTATTAACTATGCAGTGCTTCTGGAGTTAGGATTTCAACCTCTCAAATTACTGGAAAGTGTTTGAAAAGAAATAATGAAGGGCCTTTATTGCTCTCCCATATGCTTTGACCAACGTTCATGAATATTCAGAACTGCTATAAAAATGTATAGGGATCTATCTGAAGGACTTTCTTACAAGCATTAGAAGCAGACCCAGCTGAGAACAGCTTCTCAGAGGTCCCTGAAGGGTGCCATCAGAAATCTTTGTCAGAGGCACTTAACGTAGGATAAGTAAGTGATGAGTTGGTACATAACTTAACAAGTCTGATTTAAACCCTCTCTCAAGTGTGTGCATGTGCATTTCAAAGCATGTCATAAGCCACAAATACATACCATTTTTATTTATCGAATTCTTAATTTGATAAATAAATTAAAAATAAATAAAAAAATAAAAAGTTAAAAATTGATTGAATTTTTTTTTTAAGTGAAGGAGAGGCTATGCCGTAGTTGGGGTTTCTAGTGTTATGATGAAACTCCTTGACCAAAAGCAAATTGGGAAGGACATGGGGTTTATTTCATTTTACAGCTTGTATTCTATCATGCAAGTGACTCAGGACAAGCACCCAAGGCAGGAACCTGGAGACAGAAAGTGATGCTGAGGTCATGGAGGTATGCTACTCTGCTGGGTAGTTTGATATCAAATTGACATGGCTATAGATATAAGAGAGGAGGGAACCTCCATGAAGTTGGGCTGTAGTTAAGCCTGTAGAGCATGTTCTTATGTTCTATAAGAACCAGGCAGAGCAACCCATGCGGAGCAAGCTAGTAAGCAACACTACAAGATCTCTGCATCAACTCCTGCCTCTAGGTTCCTGATATGTTTGAGTTCCTGCCCTGACTTCCTCCTATGGTCAGCAGGGATGTGCAAGTGTAAGCCAAACAAACCTTTTCCTCCCCAGTTTGCTCCGGGTCCTGGTGTTTCATCAAGCAATAGAAATTCTCAGACAGCTGCTTACTGGTTTGCTTCCCATGGCTTGAGTCTAGTTTTTTATACCATCAAGGACCACCAGCCCAGCGGACTGGGCCCTTTCACATCAGTCATTAATTAAGAAAATGCCCCACAGACTTACCTCCAGGCCAGTCCTATAGAAATGTTTTCATGATTAAGATTCCTTCTTCCCAGATGACCTTGTATCAAATTGACATAAAAATTAGCTGATACAGGATCTGCAAACAGAAGAGCCACAAACACCACAGAACTTTTCTTGGATGGCAGATAACAGGGGCCTGTCTACAGCGCAATTGCTATGATCCAGGACACCACGTCTGAAAGGCTGGAATTCATCTCTATACTGGCATTCCAAATAGTGTAATAGTGACTCAGTGTACTGACCTTTTACATCACTTCCACCATGACAGCAAAATGAGGCCCCTGCTTTCAGAAACAATGGGATCAAACTTCCACCAAAGAGCGCTCTAAAGCTTGAAAGTATTCTCCGTGCCCACACTGACAGTGGAATTTTTTGTCAGGCTGACCCTGGCTGTGGCCATCACAATATCAAGCACTTTGCTTAACCCTGGCTCTGACAGAACTGGTAACTTTCAGAATGAGATTACCACTCATTCCTATCAACCACTTAGGTGGTGGCTGTCCTGTCAGAAATTGCCCTAGTCTATTGAATATTACTGTCTTTCTGTGTTAAGTCCCTTTGATGCCTGGAAATGCAGACACTTTAGCCTTTTGTAATAAATGTAACTTCCAGGAGGTGTCCACTTTGATCTTAAAAATGGCATTTGCCTTCCTAATAACAAAAGAACGGTTACCCAAGCACTCTGAGCAGTGTATCAGCAATTCCATTATCGCAGCAGTCACTGGAATGTGCTCATAAACAGACACGCTTTAGGCTAAAGCTTGCTTCTGTAGATGTGAGAATTTACGATACACAGGGTGAATGCTGACTATCTATACATCTCTCCAAGTCTTTCATGTTTCAAGAGGCTGCGGGGATGTGTAGCTTTTTGTGGGAAGATGGGGACAGGAAGCTGGAAAGGTGGGCAGAAAGGAACTTAAGAGGCATATGGAAATTCATTGTAAAGCACGAGACCTTCCACACCATATACATGCAAAAATGATCTTCCTGCAGCGAGTCTATCAAGAGGTCTAAAGTGACAGAATGTATGTTTCCTCATTTAGTCTGCCATTATCTGAATTTTCAATGCTGTGTTTTTCAACTTGAAAATCTCATGTAACGAGCAGGGCATGATCAGTAATTATTGAAGAAATAGATTCCATTGAATTATTAAAATTTCAGAACACTATACTACTACGTAAGAATGTGTTATTCCTCAAACATTTAGTTTCAGTTAAAATACATATATGAACCTGGGGTGTGGCAGAAATAACATTTCTTAAAATAAGCTACAAAACCTCAAATCCTCAAATGTTCTAAACTGGTAAACATGATCTTCAGTAATCTCAACAGGAAAACAGTTCTTCATGTTTTACTTGGGATACCAAGGAAATGTTTACTTATATTTGAAAAGAAGAATCTCATTGTTAAAAAAATAAAAACTGTTCCTGTAAGAGAAAATGTAATGTTATGGTTCCAGTTACTATAATACAGCCATAATTTGAATGGATTGGATTGGTTTGGACTGGACTGGACTGGACTGGACTGGAATGGGCTGGAATGGGCTGGGTTGGATTGGATGCATCCCAGGAACACTTGGTCTTTGATTAAGGAGCACACAATCTTGGCTCTTTCTGGGAACTTACGTAATGGGATGGAATGCTTTTAGAGGATTCTTGTTATCTGTGGCTTTTGAGTTTCCTCATTCCCGGTTCATCTTGAATGCAGAGCACTTAGGAAAGTAATCTTCTTCTGTGTGACACATGTAATATGCCCCTATAGCTTTTAATAACAAAGGGGAAGTTATTCATTTACTGTCCGGCCACTAACTTACCTCTTCAACCTTGTGTTAGCATCTAAACATTTAGAAAGAACCAGAAGAAATTGTCTTGGCCCACTTCCTTGTCAACTCAAGCCATCACTAGATAATGATCCAGATAGTGTCCTGCCTCTGCTTGAACTCACCAAGGAAGTAAATTTGCTGCTTCAAAAGGCAATCCATTCCAACAGACTTATTGACTGAAACCTTTTCCTTTGCATTGAGAAAATTCTGTCTCCTTGATCCCAAATTATCCTATTTGAGATGTAAAGGATGTCTAATCCCTTTTTGGTGACAGCTATTAACAGTATCTTAAGGCAGCCCTCATGCCTCTTTTCTTTTCCAGGCTAAATAATTTCTCTTCTATTACTATGTCTAGAATCCTACACACACACACACACACACACACACACACACACATGCATGCTTGCAAGTGTGTAATTGTGCATAAGGCTGGATACACCGAGGGAAGAAAACTCCTACTATAAATATTGTTTATTATCCCTTAGTCCACAGGAACATAAGTTGAAAGTCTGATCATATAGGTTCATAGACTGGCTTAGAAATGCTTAGCTCTTGCTGTGACCTGCTGCCAAGCATGACAAGGTTGGCACTTCAAATACTATAGATTCCCTGAGGGTCAAAGAACTGTGAGGAGGATCTTCATAGGCTGATTGTCTGGTCAAAAGTGGGAAGCACAGTCCATGCCCAAATTGATTATATACCACCTTTGTCGAAGGGAGTTGTTTTCCCTGTCCACAGAAAAGTAGAATGCCTTCTAGAAACGTACTTGCAGCGTCTACTTCTGCTCTTCACGAGGAGAGACTATACACCTTGATGACATTCTTTGAAGTATGAGAGCTGGCTACATAGCACAGCCCTAAAATCCAGCACTTGGAAGACAGGTACACAAAGACTGAGAATTGAAGACTAACCTTGGATACATAGTGAAACTGACCCTGTTTTCAAAATAAATAAATAAGGACCCTGTTTTCAAAATAAATAAATAAGGACGCTGTTTTCAAAATAAATGGTACGTGAAATGACTGATATAAAATATTATGTGAGGGTCAGAGTATATTGGGTAACACATAAAATATTTTGGTAAAATTATAGTTACATTGGTGTGGTGGTCAGGGTGTCTGTTGTTGTGATTAACACCATGACCAAAAGTAATTTGGGGAAGAACTGGTTTATTTCTTCTTACAAATGTTAGGTCACATTCCATCACCGAGGGAAGTCAAGGCAGGAACTGAAGCAGAAGCCAAGGAAGAGTGCTGCTTACTGGCTTGCCCCTCATGGCTTGCTCAGCCTGTTTTCTTAAACAACTCAGATCTACCTGTGCAAGGATGGCACTACCACAGTGGGATGGACCCTTCTACATCAATCATCAGTCAAGAAAATGTCCCCACAGGACATTTCATACATGTCGATGTGATGGGGGCATTTTTCTCTGTTCTGGTTGCCTCTTAGATGTCTCTAGGTTGTGTCAAGTTGACAAAAAAAATCCAGCACAAAGAGAATCAGAAAAAAAAACTGTACAAACCATAAATTCATCAAGCTAGAAGAACGCTTAGAGACCATTCAGCCTGTCATTTTTATAGAAAACCATGAAGCCTGCAGAGTCTACATGACGTATTCAGTGCCACAAGTACTAAATTCAACAGCTATCTCCAGAGTCTCAGGTTGTAACTCACCATTTCATGCTCTTCCCTTTTTCTTTTTTTTTTTTTTTGCCATGGAGGTGGAGAGGAAATAACATCTATTGCCTCCAGGAACTGGGCTAGAAAATTTAAATACATTGCTAAATCATTTAGTCCTTATTTCAAGACGATAAAATAATTCATCCTGTGCATATTCGGGAAGAGGTAGCTGAGGCTTATAAAGCAAATACATCAGCGTGGAAAGAGAACAGAATTAGCAATGTTGTCTATTTCACAGGAATTTCTACCTTCCTTTCTACTTGGAGAAGATGAATTCTCCAGTATTTAAGGAGTGATCATGTGGAAGCAACATTGAAAGCAACATTTTCAGCACAGTATCTTCCTCCCTAAACACAGCAATGTGGCTGTCAATGGACATTACAGTGCCAAAGACATCTCTGGCCATCACCGAGAGCTGTAGCAGGTCCTGTTTCAAGATCTGCTTGGAACATTGAGTTAGACAATCATTCCAGGACTACAGCTTACAGATGGGTAATACATTTTCAACTGTGCCCAGAGTAGGGTGCAAATGAGGCTAAGATTCAGCCAGCCCTGTACTCACAAGGCCATGAGGCCAGCTAGCCTAGAGGAAGGAATCTCCTTCTCCTGGGTGGGCATGAAGCTTCACTTTATTTGTAAAAAGAACAAGTTGAGGCTCAGCTTACTTGATGCTCAGAATGAAACACTAGCCTTCATCAGCACCGTTGTGACTTCAGAAAGGGACACTGAATTTCAACTCTTCACCCTGGCATTGGAGCTACTTTAGCTTACTTAGGAATTGAAAGTAATGTCTCATACTTCAAACTTTCTGTGTGAGTTTGGGCCCAATATTAATTATTGTAAATTAATCAAAATCAGCAAAGCATGAAATTGCCCCTTACCAAAGGCAACTCAAGACTTGTAAAACTAAATTTTATATAGAATGTAAAGCATGGCTTTGGGGTCTTCTCCTCCTTCACCTCTACACTGAACTGGATGCCGTTAATCTTTCCTGTTATCTGCCCGACTCATATTGATCCACCTTGAGTCTTAGGATGTGAGAAAGGAAGAAAGTTTTCTTTATATGCTACTTCTCAGGCCAAGTCACACAAACTCCTCTGTGATCTACAAGTAATTGTTGGCAAATCTTGCTCCCTTCTCATCAAATTGATACATCTAAACTATCTTGGTTTTGTTTCCTTGGCTTTAAACTCCTACTACAAAATTCTATCAAATGATCAAATACTAAAAATGATCAAATTTAGAAACATTTTATTACCTCTGTGGGGGAGTGAGTGGTGTGTGTGTGTGTGTGTGTGTCTGTGTGTCTGTGTGTGTGTGTGTGTGTGTGTGTGTGTGCTTCTGTGTATCTGTGTCTGTGTTTCTGTTTGCTTTCCTGTTACTATGATAGACATCATGACCAAAAACAACTTTGGGAGGAAAGGATTTATTTTGTCTTAGTCTTGGAGGTCATAGTCAGTAACTGAAGGAGGTCAGAGTCAGGACCAATGGAGGGAAGCTGCTCACTGGCTTGCTCCTCTAGCTTCTTCAAGTAGCTTTTCTATACAGCACAGACTCATCTACCTAGGGATGGCACTGCCTAGAAAATACTGGGCCCTCCTGCATCAATCAGCAATTAAGAAAATGACCCCTCCGACTTGCCCACAAGACAATTCCCTAATTGAGACTCCCTCAGATAATTCTGGCATGTGTGAAGTTGACAGGTTATGCTACCTAGGAGAAGGGTGTGAGTGTGTGTGTGTGTGTGTGTAAGGGGGGGATGGAAGGAGGGAGAATTTGTTGTGCTCATGGCACTGTGGGGAGATCAAAGGGGAGCTTGTAGGACTTAGCCCTCTCTATCCATCAGGTCCTGGAGACAGAACTTGGGTCACGAGACTTAGCAGCAATTACTTTTAACCTCTGAGCCAACTTCCTCAACTAATCTGACCAAATAACCTAGTTCATTAAATGTGAGTATGACATTAAATATGTGTCTAGCACCTCACAGTATGTCAAAGGACTCAGCTGTATTATCTACCTGATGTAAATAAACTGACTATAATTCTTCTTCTACTTTGACAAATAAGGAGAATGAAAACCAAAAATATTATGTGGCTAACATTCTTAACATGAAACAAAAATCAAGAGTCCAATTACTGTCTTCATTCATTCAGACTTCAACTCTCAAGCTTAATCAATAATCTCACAGGAGTCCAATCAGTGGCTTCTCTCATTCATTCAGACTTTAAATCCTAGGGTTAATCAATAATTTTCTTTTCTTCTCCCTTGAAGAGAAACTTAGACATCCATTAAGGGAAGTACTTTTGTCAATTAGTGTTAGATAGTGAATCCACAATAATAACAGCAGGACAAGAGACAGATTGCCTCATCCCCATACTGTGTCCAGATCATGAGGCCAAACTGCCATGGATGGGTTGAAAATGTCATCTTTCAGTTCCTTACTAATGAAGGGAAATGCCAACCACGCTGACTTCTGATCTGTTTGTAAGATCTCATTCAGTATTTGACAACCACAAGAAGTCAAAATATCTAGAGAAAAACACTGTCACACTTCTAAATGGTGTCCTCATCCACAGAGGGTGAGACTAAAGGACCATAAATGGCTCAAGTGCCCAAAAACTAATCAAAATATTGAATAAACTCAAGCTCTCTCGGAAGCTCAGACTGAGAACTCACTGAAGATTTTTTTTCTTTAATGAAAAGCAAAATACTGTCTCATTGGCAGAGCCAATCAAAATCAGAAGAGTTAATTATCCACCCCTCTTGAGAGATCCCTCCCTACCCTTCATTCCTCCCTATCCTTCAGCCCTGAAGGCCATTTGGCTGCCCTGTGTAGATGTAACCGACCGCCTTATTAAATAAGAAACACAGAGCCAATGTAAAGGTGAAAGCCCAAGAGGTCAGAGCCGAAGCTTACCCGCTTTCAGCTAGCTAGCTTCTTCCGGGCCCTGTTGGCAAGGCAGGCCTGAGTTGTTTGTAGCACGGGCTTTTAAGCTAACCGCTTGGGGCCTGAGGCCAAACCGACCTTGTCCCCTGCCAGAGACCAGGCCGTCCGGAGCCGACCGCCGAGGCGGGAAACCGGACCCGCCACAGACCCGCCGCGAGTCAAGCGGTTTCTTGTCACGTTGGGCGCCAAATGTAGATGTAACCGACCGCCTTATTAAATAAGAAACACAGAGCCAATGTAAAGGTGAAAGCCCAAGAGGTCAGAGCCGAAGCTTACCCGCTTTCAGCTAGCTAGCTTCTTCCGCCAGCCCTGGTCTCTATTCTTCACAAGAATCACATCTGATAGTTGCTATTCGTGAGGGAGTTGTAAAGACCCGTCTTTCCTGCTCAGGTCAGTTCTCCAAAAATGATGTTTGCATTCCTCCCTCTCCCAAGACAGGTCGTGATTTCTGCCTCCATTGTGTGCTCTCTCTGATGTAGCCCTTTCTTTAGCCCATAGTATAACATTACCAAAGTCTGTCCCTAAATTAGCACTTGCCACAATTACTTCTCTGGTGTTCATATGATCGTCTTTAGTTTGTCCTGGTCTCTCAATATGTCTGGGTTCCTGGGACAACTTTGGCCTTGAGATTCCCACTGTGATTTCTAACCATGTGGTTTCAGATTTTTTTAACCTTTGTTCTGCTGCCACTCTGTCAAGGATAGGAATGCTTGTATGTTATACTATTTTAAAAGAAGCTGAGTCCATTCCATCTTCCTTGGACTTGGTGGGAGATTTCTTTCACCCCTGTGTTCCAGTCATTCAAGACTATGGTCTCAGTGGACCTCCAGGAAACCTTTCCCATCCCTACCTAAACCTTCCCATGGCTTTTATTCTAACTATAACTGAATCTTCCTCGGGTCCCACCCGCTTGTACCTTGGATTTCTCTCATTCCTCATCTGGCTTCAGTGTTCTCTTGTTCCTCCAAATGAAGAGATGATCCAAACTCTAAAATCCCAAGAAGCTTTCCATTACTGTGATAAATAGACCTGAGTTAATCAATTTAAGAAGAAGAAAGTTTCATTCTGACTCACAATTTCAATGGTTGCAGTTCATGTTCACTTGACTACTGTTGTGGACTCACGATCACACAAGTGAACCCTGACAGGAATATTGACAGATGAAGCCTATTCACCTGATGGCAGCTGGAGCCATATGGTTCTTACAGTCCACTCAAGGGCATCTCTCTAGTAACTTAACTTCCTTCCTCTAGGCTCCATCGACCAAAAGTTCCATCATGCCTTAAAAGCATGAAACTGAGGACCAAGTCTTTAACCCACAGGCTACATTCCAGACCCAAACAATGACATCAAACACTCCCTGAATAGAGTCAACCAGTCACTGTGACGTGCAGTATCACCCAATAGCTATCAATAGGGATATAGCAATGGTTTCCCATGTCTGAAATCCTCAGAGTTCACAAATTGGTTTGAGAATTAGTTTTGTTGTCTGTTTGTTGCCTTTTCTTTCAGACATCACCTGCTTCACTTTCGCTTCCCAAACTGGTGCCCTGAGTCTGTTGATCTAATATTCGATCCGTCTGTTCCCCACTGTGACTTTGCTCACAACCGCTCCTTGTCGGGGCTGTTTGATGGCTTCTGAGTTTTATGGCACAGTCATATTGTCCTCATCCTTCTTCATTATGGCTTCCTGGCCTTCTTATCTGCATTTAGCAAGGAAGAAAGCATCCATGAGACAACAAGACTATCACAGCCCCCTTTCTGGTTCTCAGCATTCAGCAGCATCCTTTACTCTTTGTGTGGTAGCATCATGACCCGAGCATGGCAGAATTTAACAGCACCATCTGCCGTTCAATCGGATTTTACCTCTCTTTCAGAAGACATCAATATAGATGCCAACCTCAGATGTATTGGTGTTTATTTTATGACATAAGGCTTCATTGTTAAGATATCTGACCCAGATCTCCTGTCCTTTTCATTTCACTTTTTAATTCAACTTTTCCATAATTGCTAGCATTGATACTAAAATGTAAACTCCATAAAGGCAGGGGTCTCTTTTGCTCAACTTAGTCAATGATACGTTGATAGCACCTCGTGTCTGTACTTAGGAGGCACTTAATAGACATTTAATAAGTGGGTGAAATAAATACTTAGTCAGGAGAGACAATAATCAGACAAGTTTGTCTATAGTTGAATATGTGACTTTTTTTTAAGAAAAGGACACCAAATAAGAAAGCTATTGTGGCTAGCTGGAGCACAGTTTTGACAGGAAGTCACCCACAAGTCAGGCTCCTTCTATAGATCATTACAGCAGAAGAGGTAGAAAATAGAGAAGCTAACAAAGGCTGTTACCTTGTATGCAGAAGAAAGACGGTTAAGAAAGAAAAAAAAAAAGAACTCCCTGAAGTTATTTCCATTATGAATGACAATTAAGTTCCTTTTTAAACCAAAATCCAGGAGATAACATCTCTAACAAAGAAGCTAAGGCTTACTAAGGTCATAACAGTTATCATTTTTGTCATGTCTCACCAAACTGTCCTAAGACTCCAGACCTGTCTAGATTATAGCTTATAGTTATTTCAAATTATTATTACTATTCTTGCATATTAGTATTGCTCTTTGCATGTGGCAGATAGGCTCTGTACCTCAGTGAATCCTTGGTTTTGATTTTGTTTGGAATTGAGACAACATATCCCCATGAAGATCAAACTGGCCTTGGTCTTCTCCTGCTCCTCTCGTTGCTATTTCAGGAACGATGCTTTTCTTCATCCAGGCCCCATTCAAATACTTTGTAAAGAAAGCAAGTGTGTATAAATAATTTCAGGAAGAAAGATACAAAGCCTGGCTCTGATCCGGTGTTGGTATCTTCTGAGGTGACTGGCATTCACTGGGCTGTTCTCAGAGACAGAGACATGTTCATGGCCGGGGGGGTGGGAAGGAACCTTCAGAAAGCAGGCAACCCCCTCTTCATCTTTAGCAATTAGAGCCAAAAACAAAAAAATGTTAAAGTTTCAATACACACCTCTTGGTGCAAATAGAGATGAGGAAGAGAGGTGCAGAGCTTAGCTGGGACTGGCTGGGTGGTTTGTATTGTTTGCTGTTCTGATTGTGTATTTGGCTCTAGGAGCTGTATGTACCAAGAAGCACTGGGACCCAGACCATTGTCCCTTCCTTCAAGGCAATAAGCCGTGGCCGTGACACTAAAAGATAGATACGAGAGTACCTTCTTGGTATTTCATTTTATTTCTTTATTTATTCTAATGCTTATTGGAATCGGTCCATGTGGAAGTAGGTTTGAGGGAAAGCAATGTGTGGCTTTGTTTCTTGAAGTGCCATCACAGGTGAACAAAATGGTCTGGTTGACTGGGGAAGGTGACAAAGAGAGATCTGCCACTGCCTTCCCCCGAGCCCCATCCCCCACTCCCCAATCCACCCCTCACCTCCCCACCCACCCCCACCCCCCACAGCAGCAGAAGAAGGCGTCATGCTAACTAAAACTGGAATGGAGATGGGTTCTTCAGGTGTAATCTTCTGATTCAGGAGTGGCCTTTTATTATGGGTATTAGTTCTGCCAACAGCTTTGGAGTACCAGCCTTAGGGTGTGGGCATGGACTCTTGGTGGGTTATGTGACTGCTTAAAATCTGAGGAGGTCTGCATGGTTGCTCTCTCTTGGGGTGATCGGCGACCGGACAGCCGGATCCATTCACTCCCGGCAGAATGGCAGTCAACAACTGCTGTTTACTTGGTTCTGTATCACTGAGTGTATTTTTCCCGATTTCATATCTTAATAAATCCTTGATACCCTTTTAACAGACTCTCATGGATTTGCTTTTATCCTTTGAGGGCATCTCACATCTCACATCTTCCTCTTGTTTGCTGATTACTTTTCCCATCCATGGGAACCGGAATGAAAGACAAATAATCCATCCTGAGCCTGCTTATCAAATTCAGGTGAACCAAGGCAGGAGATTCAGAAATCCAGCATCCCCAAGACCAGGACAATTGGTTAGAAAACTCACCCACAGCTATCCAGAAGTGGCACGTGGTAGAGAAAATTGTGAAAAATGAAAAGGAAGGTCAAAATATTCATAGGAGAGACTAATTACATCAAGAGCCAAAAGAGAAGAAGCAAGCCTGGAAGCCATGTACCTAAAGGTGAACAGGAGGCAGGAAGCTGTGAGTAGCAAGAGAGAACTTGTTCTGCCTTTCAGAAGGCCAACATGGCATCAGGGCATTTTTCCCTCCCCACCCCATAGCCTGTCCTTAAATAGTTCCACCAGTTCGGAAGAACTTTTTCAGGCTTGCTATGTTTTCCCATCGCTTAGTACAGCTCCAAGAATTAAATTTAATGTTTGCAGTAAGAGAAACTGCCCCTTGGAAAATAATTCTAGTATATATAGTGGGCCTAAGAAGGGAGTCATAAATCAAACTGCGTAAGTACAACTTCCTTTGTCTCTATCGCTGGACTCTACAGAGCCCCAGGGTACTGTTTCCAAGGCAAGCAGCAAGCTTGCGCCAAACATCCAAGACCCTGGGCAGGAGAGCAAATGAAGACCCAGGTGGCCCGTGCTTACATATCTAGATCTTATAAATCAAGCCAGCAAACCACTGAACTTTGCTGTATCCTCCTATCTTGATAAATATCCTTGTAGAGCAGCCTGAAGGGCCAGATTTGAGATAGAATCTTTCCTTCCAGGTCTGTACTGCTTCCAGCAAGGGTCGGGTGGGGGTGGGCAGACATTGGGGATGGGCAGACAGCCCACTGCTCTTTTCTTTAGGCATGTCCTGACCGCATCACAACAGCCCAAGGGTACACAGAGGTAGAGATCAAAACCTACATGTCTAACTCTATCTGGAAAATCATCCACCCTTTTGGTCCATCTTCAGACCCAAGGATATAAATTCCAAGCTACAAGAAAATACCCCCTCCCTCTCCTAAAGAAAAGTAGCAAAAAGCCCTAAGCCTTAGAATCAGGCTCAGAGCCATTGTTCACAAAGGGTGTCCAGCTTCGATAGGCCATATGGCTTTAGATCCTAGGACTACTCACTGGGAGAAGGGAATATCCACAGGAGATGGATGGAGCATCTTTGCTGGAACTGAAGTCCCTTACATGGTACTGAGCCACTTTCCTGAGCCCTACACTTGCCTGGGACTATATTCGATCTAACTATATGACCATCATACCACAAATTCAGAGTTTAGCACCTATAACTGACACCTTGTACAGTGCAAAGAAGATATTTACCATCTGATTCTTTACAGAAAGTGTGTTATACAATTCCCATATCGAAATATGTAGCACAAGGCTGGCAAGATGGCTAGGCAAATAAGGTGAGCATTGGCTGCTCTTTTATAGGACTTGGGTTCGATTCTCAAAACCATATGGTAGCTCACACAACCATCTATTTCAGTCACAGGAAATCTGACCCTTTCTTCTGGCCTCCTCAGGCACCAATCACAAATATGGTACACAGACGTATATACAGACAAAATACCTATCTATATTAAATAAATAAATATGTTAAAAGATACATGTAGTTTACACAGCAATGGCAATCCCCCTTATTCCTCATGATAACAAAGCTGTGAAACAATTTATTGTGAACAAAGTTATTGGTCTTCTTGTGAGGAGAGTGTTGTTTCATTTTGTGTTTCATTTTATTTTGTCATGTAATCCTCCTGCCTCAGCCAAATGAGAGCTGAGATTATAAATGTACACTACCATGCCTGGTTAGGTGAGGGGTTGTATGTCTTGTCTTGCCTTGTTTTAAGAATTTAATCTCCCTATATCCTACCATTAAAAACAAAAACAGCACACCCCAAAAATACACTCATCCCTTGGTGTCATGAGAAATTAGTTCCAGCTTCCCACACCACACATCCACACACTACAATCTGCAGATGCTCCAGTCCCTTATACATAATGAGATGTTCACATGCAATCCACACACACTCTCCTGTATCCTTTAAATCATCTTTAGACTACATATCACACCTAATACCACAAAAGGGCTATGTAAATAATAGTTACACTGTTTTATTTGAAGGATGACATAAGAACAAAGTCTGGACATGATGAGAAACAACTTTTTGTAAATATTTTTCATCTGTGGTGGTTGACTGAATTTCTAGACACAGGACCCACAGTTTTAGAGGGATGAGTAATAGGCTGAGTGGGAGTGAAGTCCAAGCTGGCAGTCTGGAGGAGGCCCAGAATGCACAGCAGAAGGATGGACCAGCGCCTGTATCCCTTTCCTAAGGCTGCCAGGAAGGTACCGCAACTAGGCCACATCACACAAGGGCAATGGACTGCTCATAAATCATGAACATTGGGGTCGTGAAGTGCAAAGACCAGGCGTCAACAAAACCACTCCTCTGCTGTTATTGGAATGAGTCCGTCCGAGCCTGCCCGCCTTCCCACAGCTTGGTGCAGTCTTTGTCTTGGGGACACAGGGTTTGGGTTTCCATGTCTCTTTCCATTCTCTCTACTCCACGTGTGCGTGGAAGAACCGAAGAGAAAAGTAGTAAGGGAAGAGAAACAGAGGGGAAACATCTCACCATCCACATAAACACAGTCCTGAAAACGGATGGACTAGAGGAAGGCAACCAGAGTTCAGAGTCACGGAAGCGGAGGACATGTCCTTCTGCCCCTAAGAGTGTCTTCCCTGCCTCACATAGTGACTACTCATAATAGCTACTTAATAAACACTTGTTGAGTGAGAAAGTGAATTAGGAGTCAGTATTCTCTGGTATCTGGTGTTTAATTTTGTTTGTTTCTGGTTTCTTTCTTTCTTTCTTTTTTTTTTTTTTTTTTTTTGTACTTTTTAAGATAAGGTCTTCTGTAGCCCAGGCTGGCTGCAAACTGCGTATATAGTCAAGGATGACCTTGAACTCCTGGCCTTCCTACATCTATTTCTCTAATGCTGAGGTTACAGGCATGCACCACCAGGCCTACCTGACTACCCTGTTGTCCACTTTTAACCAGCACAAAGAATAAAAGAAGGAAAAATATTTACTAGAAAATAAATCTAGGCTAGGAGCCACACCAGGCAAGAGTCTTCTTGCCTCTAGAATGAGAAAACACATCAAAGAAGTTCAAACCACTTTTTTATGCACAAGTCAGAACTTTAATTTTTAATTTTATCTGAGCAGTTTACCACGAGGTGACTTTTCAGAGAATAAAAAGGGACGGATCTGTCCTTAGGCAGCGGATCTCTGACTTGCCACTCTGCTTCTTCCCTTTGGCTCTTGGTGTCAAAGACTTTAACCAAGGTATTTCCTGCAAATGGTTTCCTCACTCCTTGTTCATATAATTTATTCTGATCTGACAAATACTTTCTTCCAGTTGTAGTTTAGAATTTCCCTGGAAGCTATGGACAATTAAGCAGTTTAAGGAGCTACGTTACAGAAATCTAATTCTGCCATGGGTTCAGGATCCAGACAAATAATCTATAATTCTGCCTAGCTGACCTAACTCCATGAAGACAACATTCCTGTAAGTGTGAATTTTTAGAATGGACACACACAACATAAACATTTCAAGTAAATTTCACAAGAAAACCAGGGTCTCAACTAGATCTACATTATAGCCCAAATAATTTTATCTTAATCAACTTACTATAGTCAGTGAACTATAGTAGCTAAAATTAATTAGGATTAAAGTGCTAAGATGGCCAAAATGTCTGAAAGGAATTTTTCCTAAAGGCTGCCTTTTATTTTGCACTTAAAACACACACCAGGGGTAAAGGAATTCTTACAGTCACCAGAGCTAAACTTCCTTATTGAGATAACATGAGTTTCTACCCCGTAGATTGAATCTTTAGAATGACTATTTTCAATTTAGAATTATTGTAGATACCTAGCTCAGAATGGGATGCCTGTTGCCCGTGAAGCCGAAGGAAGGCTGAGCTGTTCAAAGCAGCAGTTTGCTCAAGCTTTTGTTTGTGTTATACCGCCACCTGCTGGAAGCAGGGGTGAATCGTTTTAAAGACGGTATTCACGAAAGGTCATACTTTTTCAAATGAGGTCTGACACTTAGAGTTAATGCACATCACGAACCTCGATGGCGGACAAGATGAGTTCCAGAACACCTTGACCTGAGGAAAGATGGACTGAATCTTTATTGTAAAATCACCAAACAGCCTCTTGGCGGCATTGGTCCAGGTGAAGGATTGACAAGATTCCTTTCATAGAGCTCTCTTGAAGAACTGCGGTATGGCCTTCCTCTGCAAATGACACAGGGACGAAGGACCAGTATAGTAGATCACGGAGCAAGGGCTAGCTCACGACCTGAGTGTGAAGAAGAGCAGCAATAGAAACAGAATCCTCAGAACCCAGACTTGGGGGGGGTTGTTCACTGTTGAGTTAACGCACACCTGCTGTGCAGTCTGGGAGACTGTGGTGATGTGTCCTGACCTAGAGTCTGAACCTGGACATAGGAAGACACAAAGCCTTTACTTCAGCTCGGTCTGTCTGGTGACACACTGTGCTTCACCCAAGACTGAAGTGGATGTTGAAGGAAAAATAAAACCTCCAGGTCAGTCTGCCGAAAGGAACTGGAGCAGAGACACATGGAGGGGAGAGTGGGCCGGCCTCAGAGAGATGAGGTTGGAGCTACACCCTGACAGTACTGGAAAGAAAGAAGAGAAGAGAAAGGGGAGAAAGAGAGGAAGGGAGGGGGATGAAAAATGAGGGGAAAGGAAAGGAAACAAGGAGTTGTGGAAAGAGGGGGGAGAAGAGAGGAGAGAGACAGAGAGGGGGAGAGACAGAGACAGAGAGAAGAGAGAAGAGGAAGACAGAGAGACAGAGAGAAACAGAAACAGAGAGACAGATAGAGGGAGAGACAGAGAGAAGAGAACAGGAGAGAGAGACACAAAGAGAGAAGAGGAGAGACAGAAACAGAGAGAGAGGGAGAAACAGAGACATAGAAGAGAGAAAAGGAGAGAGATAGAGAGAGAGAGAGAGAGAGAGAGAGAGAGAGAGAGAGAGAGAGAGCGCAGAGGTAGGTAGATTCCAGGGCAGTGAATAAGCGTGACGGAGGAAACATGTCTGACAAATAGAGAAAACAGGACTAGGCTCCAGGACTCTGCTACAGACTGTGTACCTTCCTCCAAAAGCTGAATGTTGAAACCCAAATCTCCATGGTGATGGTGTTTAGAAGCAGGACCTTCAGAGGTAACTAAATCACAGGACGGTGCTCCCGTGAGAAGTGAGCACCTCAGTGAAGGGATGAAGACACCAGAACACTTGAGACGCCTCTCCCGTGTGAGGGTGCCAAGACCAGCACACAGCCTGCCCTGTGGGAGAGCCCTTCAAACCTCCCTACCTGGCACACTCGCCTGGCCTCCAGCCTCCAGAACTGCAGGGAATATATTTTCTGGGAACGAGTCACCAAACCATGGCTCTGTTAGAGCAGTCAGAACTGAAGACAAGCCTTCGATGTTTGCCCTCTGTGGTACCAGGATTTTAAAGAGACGGAGTGCACGTTGTTCCACTCGTTGCCCCTCAATTTATCTCTAGAATTTGGAAAGATAACTAATTAGATCCTCCTAATGTGTTGGGGCACTTACAGGAAAGCTTAATACTTGTTAGTCCTTCTGCCAGAACACACCCTAATGGGATGGTCTTTGCTCTGGTAAAGTTTCAGTCACCACCATTCTTTTCCTGTGATACAAAGTAGCACGACTGTGTGGGCTCAAAATATTCTCCCCCTAGACTTCCCACTTGCTGAGTAGAACTTGCCTGGGCCAAGTCCCTGGGAAGCTGGTTTCTGCTAGTGTGTAACTCACACACAGAATCGGAGGGCTGAAAGAGAAATGGGACTCCACGGGCTTCCAGTAGTAGAAACGGAAAGAGCCTCACCTCTGGAACAGCTGGACCAGGGGCTTACACACCTATTGGACTGCTTCCTTCTCTATTTCCACTGCTCCTGTTGGGGTTCAAGCTCGGACTGTGGGTTTCTCCTGAGCAGGAGAAAATTGCCATCGCTGGCATTGGCTCATGCAGGACAGCTCCATGGTCATAGAGAACTGGGACAATCCCATCTTCTCAGAGTCAGACCCCGTTTTTTCCCCCTGAGCAGCAAATAAAACGCCTCAGAAGAAACCCTTGACTTTGTCCCAAACTTGATCACGGCCACCCTCGGCCTAATTACTCTATCTAGTAAAGCAACTGTGATGGACAGCCGTGCAGAACCACATAGAGGGTGTGTGTGTGTGTGTGTGTGTGTGTGTGTGCATTTGCATAACTCTGGGCCAGTACAGTAATAAATGTCCATGGCATCTGGTCACAAGACCATGCTCTGAGTTGGATATATGGATTCCAGTTCATACACATTTTCAGGAAGTCCAATTTCTAAATTAAAATGCCCAATATTGCTTCTCAGTAATTCTGGAAACCTTGTGGGAACAGTTGGCAGGAAAATCGTAATTTAAGGCAGAAATTGTAAGCATTTGTCATTTGGAGATGCCGCTATCAGTGGGTACCAGGAAGCTCCACAGGTGAAAAGAGCGGAGGGGGCACTTTTCTCACCGGCCCTGCAGAGCTCTGGGAACAGGATAAGGCCGCTGGAGAAGATGAGGTCGGTCTATGCTCCTCCATCATAACAGTGAGGAGCCTTACCAGCAAACTCGTCCCTTATAAGATCCCCACTTCCTGCACTTGAACCCCATCAGGATTAGTAATAGGAAGTGGCCCATTATTGATTGCCAGAATGATTTTAGGTCATCATTCTCTCTAGAAAAAAAAAAAAAAAACTGCTGACCCTAACTCTAGCACTAATCCCTCCCTGGAAGAGCAGCTGCTAAATTTATGATGAGGGAAGAGCCTCCTTTCCAGCCTGATTTAGGAGAAAAGATGCCCAGAGAATCTCTGTCCAGTTAAAGCCCACCGGATTACAACTTGAAAAAAGTAAAATAAAATAAAACTGTAGGATTGTCCTGAACTGCCTGTTTTTGTTTTGCACTCTTATCTGACTTTGTTTCCATTCTGTAGTAGTGGGAATTAAAACTAGGGCATTGCGCGTGCTAAGAGTCCCGTCGCCCATGTGGAAGACACAACTTGGAGAGGAGGTGGCTGGATCTTACGTGGGGTCATTTACAGAGTGGAGCATGGATTAAGTTGTCCATGGTGGTGAGATGAGAATGGGTGACCCAAGGGCTGGAGAAATGGCCCAGCGGTTAAGAGTGCTTGCCGCTCCTCAGAAGAACTCAAAATCAGTTCTCAGAACCCATGCTGGGTAGGGATGGGGTGTGGCTCACTACCACCTGTAACTCCAGCTGCAGGGGCTCTGTGCCTTCTCCAAGCTTCTATGGGAACCCATGAACACACACACACACACACACACACACACACACACACACATACACACACATACACACACACACACACACACACGAGCGCGCTTTCACATGAATGAAAATAAAAATAAGTCTTTAAAAAGAGAGAGAGAATGGGCAAGTCAGGAGGAAGGCCATGGTGTCACTGCTCACACCATTTGACAGGACAAGGACAAGAAGACTTCCCAAGGGCTAGCGACAAGGACAGTTGAGATCCAAGCCTGTGACTGTATCTGCATGATCTGCCTGCCAAAGGAAAAAAAAAAAAAAAAACCGGAAAGGCAGCGCTGTCAGTTTGAAGTTGGGAGCCATGGAAGCAACGGGTCAGCCAGGCAGAAAAATGCATCAATCATGTCATCACAGTCCGACAGGAAGGCGGGTCTGGGCATGTCCTATGACAGTAAAAACCAATAAGCCAGAGGGGGCTGCAAAGAGCACCAGCTAGGTAAAAATGGATTGGCCTACTTCCTCTAATTCCTTCTTGGACCCTTAAAGCCACTGAAGCAAAGAGGGGGGTGGGAGGGATAGGCAGAATAAAGAGAGAAGAAGTTGCTTTCCACCTGCTCCTCAGTGTGCTCTGCAATCACAATGAGAACTGTGGAGGGAGGGAGGGAGGGAGGGAAGGAGGGAGGGAGGGAGGGAGGGAGGGAGGGAGGGATGAAACTTGCAACTGGGTGAAAATTAAATTTGTGACTATGACAACGTGAAATCTTTTAATTCCTTAAAGGGGAAAGAAAAGGTTCTTTCCAGTTCAAATTCATCCCCAGCCAAGATCTAGAAGCTGTTCAGGATGTCCCCAAAGAGTGGGGACAGATGACCTGACAAAGTGTGGGCAAGCAGTGATGAGGGAGAAGGCTTCCCTTCTGCTTCTGCCCCACCTAGTCCACACCGATCGACAAACAGCCTGTGCTATGTTTTCATCTATCACGTACCGTGAGCTGCTTCTGCCCCACCTAGTCCACACCGATCGATAAACAGCCTGTGCTATGTTTTCATCTATTACGTACCGTGAGCTGCTTCTCTTAGGAAAGGGAGTTGGGTGGGCAACGGGACAGAGGACAACACGTGCTGGTCGCTCGTGAAATAATTTGTGGTAGAAGCACATCCTATAATCTGATGACAAAATTCCAGCTGCTGATGGTTGACACTTGATTTAGACATTGGAGCACGAGGAGATTTTTAAAAATAGAAGAGAGTGGTGTGTCCATTTCAGCCACAGAGTAGCAGCAGCAGGACCACAGAGATAGGTTCGGGACAAAGAGAATGATCTTATTTGAATAGAATCTTCACTCCATGGGCCATTACAGTTGGCATTAATATCAGAAATACAGTGCGGAGGCCATACCTGGTATGTTAAAAATCACATTTTTAAACTGTGGGTTCTGTTCTTTAAATAAAACCATAGAAGGTTTTGAGTAGCAGTGTATAGCATAATCCTGTTGATGGGATATACTGACCAGAATAGTTGGAGTACAAAGAAAATGAATGCATTTTATTGGTTAAGCAGTGAATGTTATGTAAGTGCTAAAAGGCAGGATTATGACTGTGGGAAAGAAATAAAACCAGATGAAGAGATGACTTAGAGGTAAAGTAGGCAAGACTCGTGATGGCTGGCACTTCTTCGTAAACTTGTGCCTATGAGTACATGTGGTTCTAGAACCATTGTCTACGAGATATCTACAAAAATCTCCTCATTTGTTAGATGGACCTAGAGATGACAATGGAATGGGCCAGCTACACTGATAAACTCACCTATAACTCAGCTGTGGAAACGATGAAGCCATGTGCACTAGAAGATGAAGCCTTGGCATGTGTGACCTCTCTTGGCACATGTGACCTCCATTTCCTCTGAAATGTTGAAATCATCTATTGGCTGCTAGAGACAGGGACAGAGATAGATTGGTCTCCTCTGCAGCCTCCAAAAAAACAAGGGAGATGCTCTGTCCTGGGCCCAGCAGGTAGACAGCAGGAGGCATACCAGTCATCACTGACACACTCTTCCTCAGCTCTGCAACAGTGAGCAGAAGAGAGCAACCACTAAAACGAATATTACTACAAGTTTTGCCACTTGTAGTGACCGTCACAGCCAGGCAACATGATGGAATATGCTATTGGGCTTTGTCTCCCCTTTCAACATCTCTATGGGTGCCCTTGTGTGAAGTAGGGGAAGCTTCCTACACACTCCTCAAAATAATTCCTTATGCAATGCATTTGTCCAAAGCATGGTTTACTTTATCATCCTGTGCCTTGGGAATGACTGTCAATTACTCTTGCAAAGCTTCCTGTGAGTTGCGGCCGCTAGATCAAATTAGATACCAACCCAGACATCCTGAAGAGGAGAAAAAAAATCAATGTAAATAAATGTAATTTCTAAATAAAATATGCTTTTACCTAATTGAAAAGCCATTACCAATTAGTCAAATACAACTTTAATCAGACATGAATGATTGAGGAATTCTATATTTAGAAGAACACAGGCTGGCATTTTAAAAACCCTCATGTCTCATGCCATTAGCCTTGAAAACCTTTTACCAGGTAACTGAGGTGTGCATTTTAATCCCCAGTATCAAACCAAGAATAAAATTATTTTAATTATGGTCAACTGGGTAAGGAACATTGACGATCTAATTGCTGAGCTGTAATTCTGTATTCTGTCCCTGGGAGACCCACACCTGAGCCAAGTACTTCAATAATTCATTAAAGCGCTTCCCTGTGCATCAATTATCAAATCATGGGCCTTGATTACTTTACTTAGGGAAAGTTACCCCTGTGAAAAAGACTTTACCAATCAACAAAACACAGGGAGAGAAAAAAAAAAGCTTTCAATCTACTATATCAGCTTTTTAAAAAAATCTACTCATCAAAAGCAATATGCAAAATGATGACGACAGCCACAACTCACCAACTTTACACAGAACGATAATGTGTGTAGGTTAGGGGTCCTTGTCTCCCTAACTCTGGCTTCTCCAATAGCTCATTATGAAGACTGTACTGGCTGCCTTTCTCTTTGTGACAATAAAATACCTGACAAGAAGCAACTTAAGGGACGGAGGGTTTACTGCAGTTTACAGTTAAAGAAGGGATAAGGTCCATCATGGTGGAGAGGCAGGAAACAGTGGCTCACACTGCATCCACAGTTAGGAAAGGGAGTGTAGGACCAGGCTGTGAAACTGCTAGGGTCTCCTCAGTGAGCCACTTTCTTCAGAGAGGCCCAGCCTCCCAAAGGTGCCACAACCTTCTCAAATCATGCCACCGTCTAGAAACTAAGTGTTTGAGCACATGAGCCTCTGGAGGACATTTCACATTCCAATTACAAGAATTAATTACTTCAGTTTTTCACGGTTAAGAATTTTTATTTAAATTTTTTCATACAATATATTTTATTACATTCCTTCCCCTCCCAAACTCCTTCCAGATTCTTCCCACCTTCCTAGCCAACCTATTTCATGTTCCTCTCTCAAAAAATAATTGATTGGTTAATCAAGATAGAGAATAGCGAAACAAAACAAAAAAAAAAGCACACACACACACACACACACACACACACACACACACACAGAGTCCATTTTGTGTTGGCCAACTACTCCTGGGCATGAGACTTACTCTGGAGTGTGGTTGATACACCCAATGACATGCCATTAGATCATACTGATTCTCTCTTTCCCAAAAGGTAGAAGGTGAAAATAGCGTCTTGGTTAGGGATGGGAATGCATCTTCTTCCCCTTCTCAATGCAGGGATTTTGCCTGGTTCGAGCCTGTGCAGTTCCTGTGCATACTGTCACAGTCTGTGCGATTTCATGTGTCTGTAAGTCCTATTTTTGTTCAGGGAGATACTCTTTCCTTAGAATCATCCACCACCTCTGGCTCTTACAATCTTTCTGGTTCCTCTTCCCCAGAGATCCCTAAGCCTTGAAGGGAGGAGTTTGAGAATGACATTTTTCAAACCTCAAATGTGGTCCAGAATGCATGGTCCAGAACCATGTATTTTTAAGTTTTGTTTTCCTGTGATGCTGAGTTCATTGTCTTCAATAAGTATAGCAGATTGCCAACTGTTATTTTTCCAATACATCATGTTCAACTTTGGCAATCTATAGTTATTTTCATATTATTGCATGACTTCATTCAAAAATACCAAAGTGGAAAAAAAATCACAAAAGAAAGAAAAAGCCAATGAACAATGTTTACAAGGGTCTAAAGATGGAAAAAACAAAACTCAGATAACTTCAAACCTAACTTCTGTAAGTAGAAAACTTACCCCATAAATGTTGGTTTGGTGGCAAATCAACTAAGTATTTAAAAAAAAATAGAGAAAAACCTACATTTTCAACTCAGAAGCGACCTTGTTAATCCTGATGCCAATAAACAGGAACAGTTAACATGAAGTTTAGCGTCTCTTCCTCCTCCGTTGCAGGGTTTTCAGTTTGTTTGTTGTTTGTTTGTTTGTTTCGCTTTTGTTTTCCATGATTTTTCTTCCACTTTCTGTTCTGTTTTCTTAAGTCAGGGACCCCTGTATCACCTAAGTTGGCTTCTAAGTCCCCACATAGCCAAAGATAGCCTTGAACTTCTAACCCTCCAGCTTCCACCTCCCCAGTGCTAAGATCACACAGGCTCCACCATGCCTGCTGTAGGCAATGCTGGGGGTGGGACCCAAGGCTCTGTGTGTGCTACACAGCTTTCTGTCAAGTGAGCTGAATGCCCAGCCATAACTTTCCTTCCTGTTCTAATTCTCTTGCCTATGACAAAGGTAATTTCAAGAAGGAAAACTGTCAGATTAGTTACAGTTGGAGAAATATAAAGCAGGAAGGAATAACTCATGGAAGGAACAATCGATCTTAAATAGATGAAGCTATCTCCGTGGGGCTTACTAACTCATACTAACAAGAAAGTCAGTATATTCACCCTCTATAACCATTATCTTTGTCAACACTCTTCTTGATATTGTAGTTTGGGGTGGACTTTAAGGGCCCACGATGACACTAGTACTGAGCACAAGGGTGTATATCTCAGTCAATCTGTAGTTGACAATTATTACTGTGTCAGCTATACAAAGGAACACATGCAAACTGAGAACTCAGTCTAGTGGGCATGGCATGTGCCAATGTTTGCACAACGTGGAAACAGTTGGAACATTTGCAATGGGCAGAGAAAGAAGTGAGGGTCTATGGGAGCAGATGGGTGGGATTCAAGTCCTGACTTACACTTCCTCCCACCTCCTACATTGTACCTGAGATCTGTTTGACAGTGATCTGGAACTTTTATCCTTGAAAAAATGGATCATGGACTCAGATTTAAAAAAAAAATTATTCACAGTGGCAACAGAAATGTAAAGTACCCATAGGGATGGAGTCACCAGCCCAGCAACATGTAGCAAATGTCTAGGGAGCTAAGCCCAGCAGTGTCAAGATGTGGTCTCATGGATGCACTGTGCTCAGCTGCCCTGTACAGACTGTCCCTGGTGATGGACGGAAGAAAGCATTCTCTTCTTTGTTACTGTCTGCTACATATGGACAATTCTTTGAGCCATTGAAAGCTCTCCTAACCAATTTCTTCAGTTTAAATGCGATGGATCAGACTTGTTTGCAACCAGGGTGTGCGATACATTAGGAGAACAAAACAAATTTTAAAGTGTAGTTTCCTTACCTATGAAGTAGGATGATCAAATGCAAAAGACAGACTTGATAGATATAGAAATGGCTTGCCTTTTCTCACTTCTCACTCCTCCCTGCTTACAATGATTTCTTCTCCTGTATACAAATAACTTGTACAGTCACCAGATTCCATAGAGAGGCTGCTTGCCCTTCAAAAAATACCTTTTCCACAAGTATAACAAGGTATGGTCATTAAACGTGGGGGAAAGACCTTTACAAGCAATCAAGTTAGCCCATCATTAAGGGAATAAATCAGTGAAGAGCTAGACAAGCCTGAAATAGATTACCCAGCCAGAGAACCTGTCAATAAATAGAGGAAAGCTTAATCAATTTAGAGTTTGTTTATTATCCGTGCTATAACAGGGCCAAATGGCTTTGTAATTTAGAGGTAGCCTTTGCAGGCTGGTGTGACAGCTAGAGAGTTTGTTATAAAGGAAATACTACAGACACAAGTTTATATTTTGCCTCAATAAAAAGAGTCATAAAAGATAGGAGTAAAACATCTGTAGCCCACACCATTTAAGAGGAAATTCAAGGCCTGCCCTGTGAGCCAATCTATGTACAACAGCGTTACTGGAGGCTCGGAGTGATCACACCTGCCAGCTCACAGACCGTGTAAATACTGAAGAAGCAGAGGCTATCTGAAGTTGCTAATCTAATTCAGACAGTGTTAACGTTATGTCAGCTTAAAGACAACACAGACCCCTCAGACATTCTGCTGGTAGCATGTGAATGTCATGATGATGGCCTTCTGCCAGAAGTCTAACCAATGAATAAAATATTTCTATACTCTCGAGAGTCTTACATAAACTGTGAGCCACTGGAGTCACGGAAGCCGAGAGATATGAAGATTGTGAAGAACCTGCTGCATACATGTGTGGGTACCAACAAAGAAACAGGAAGTTAACAGAGTATGAGAAAGACAAAGGGAGAATTTAATGTCTGAGGTATAATTTGAATTTTCCTGAAAATCTATTTTAGTCCAATTTTTAAATGCCATGGTGTGATAGATTTTGTCATTATTGAAGATCTTTCCAAAATATGGAACTGCTATATTTTCAGTCCTTACAGTTGAGTTAAATAAAAATTCTAACACACTTTTCTCATCTTGAAAATACAATACCTGTTTGAAAATGTTAAATTGCTTTTGAGACAGAGAGTTAAGTCTAAACATCAAAGAGTCCAAAAATGCTAACAAAAGAAAAATTATTTTGTCTTCTCTTTGAAACAGAAAGAATGATTTCTTGACATTTAGC
Source organism: Peromyscus attwateri (assembly GCA_902168425.1). Taxonomy (NCBI): domain Eukaryota; kingdom Metazoa; phylum Chordata; class Mammalia; order Rodentia; family Cricetidae; genus Peromyscus; species Peromyscus attwateri. The sequence continues at coordinate 4,142 of CABHPP010136281.1, read as the reverse complement.
ACAAACTCTTTCAGGTTAAACCTGAAAAGCAAAGATTTTCTGTGAATATTTGCAATTGTTCAAAAAGATTTTAGAGAACAGCAAATATATATATATATATATATATATATATATATATATATATATCACACTTCTGAGAACCAGTTGTCTTACCTTGGTAGATATGAGCCTAATTTAAGCTCCCGAATCCAAGTATAGAGGTTTAAAATACTTTTAAATGTTTTAATAGTCTTGACACCAAAAATAAACACATCATCAATAAGTAAATTAGAATGCTTTTTTAAAAGGTATAAAGTAGATTTAAAAGTATCAAGTAATATTGTTTATTTGTCTTTAGTGTTCTACTTCCAAAGATGTAAAAGAATTTCTATTAGTGCTACATTTTATCCCAAGATTTTGAATGACTAAAATTATTATACTTAATTCAAAACAATTCTTAATTCCTAGTCAGATCATCATCATATGGAAAATCACTGTGTTTGAATTCTACTGCCAGCTTAGTTTACAATCCATCAATTCGATCAATTTTCAGTTCTTTTCTAAAGCTCATTTTTTTTTTCGGAGACAGGATCTGAATATGTAGCCAAGGTTAGCCCTTGAACTCATGCCCCTCCTGGGTCAGGCTCCCTAAACACTGAGATTAAGGCATGTACTCCTATGACTGTCTGTTCAGGCCCAAATAATTTGAGACTTTATCTTTCCTCTCTCCTAGTTGCTTTGTGGCATGAAGCAGTTCTCACATGAGGGTAATCAAATTTGCAGAGAATTAATAAGCAGCAGAGACTTCTCACTCAAATCCAGTCCTCTCTGTCTGTCTCTCTCCCTCTCCAAAGCAAAATATTTCCGAACTAAATTATTTAGATTCATCTAAACTATGCTTGCTCCATAAGCTACACTAAATCCAAATGGGTTAAAGAAATTGCCATCTTTAGGATTATTAGGAGCTAATTTCATATCATTTGCCAGAAAACTTGACAGAAATGACTCAAAAGAGGAAGGAGTCTGTCTCTTTGTCAACTCGTGTCTTGGAGAGATTTCAGCCGATCCTGGCAGGAAAAAACGTGCCAGCGAGAGTAGTTTGGTTCATGGTAGCAGCTGTGTGAGGCAGTGGTACTTTGAGCTAGAAGTAGGTACCGATGGAGTGGGGAATACAATCCAAAGTCCCTCCCCCCACTAATGATCTCCTGCCAGCCAAGTCAGACCTCCTAAAAGCTCTTTAGCCCTCAACCCAGACCCTCAAGTTGGGAACTGAGCATTCAGACCAAGAACATGTGGAAGACATTTCAGATTTGAACCATGACAAAGTCTAACACTGACCTTAACCTTCAGACATCCCCAAACAAGGAAAGCAGCATCTTTTCTAACTAAACCCCTCTGTCCGTGTACACAATGACACGTTCTGGGGCGTCCTTTCCCGGGGATAACTTGAACAGAATCATCCTTTCTGTATTCTTTTCAGGCCTCCCTCAGAGTATAGCAGAGCTACTCAAGTGAAGACTTGCCTTCCTTAGGTTAAAGCCAGACGCTATGAATGAACCAATATGTTTGATGACACTTTCAAGGCATGGATACCAATTCTCAGAAATGCCAGGTCACAATGTGGAATCACATGATACCATGATCTACTTAAAGATAAACTAAGTCTGAAGAAACCAGTGAGGCCTTTGGCCCATGACTAATTGATTCCATTCAGCAAGTATCAGTCATTTCTACGACTGAGGGTGCAGGCTGGGGAGAGAGGAACAATGGGTAGTAAGAATTTTCCCTTATATCATTTTTTTCCCATGGTAGTAGAATTACATGAATTTGTCACTTTGAGAAACACAGGGTTATAAATCCCTCCCAACCAAAAAGTAATTCCCCTGAATGTTTCAGTATAACCGAAGTGAGCCGTGAGAGGAGGGCGGCTCTCGGATAGCCGGTGTGCAGTGCCAGCAATCTGGTAACAGGAACAAACGGACAGAGAAGAACGGCTTCTGCAAGACCAGCTCCCCGACTTGGGAAATGCACTTACTCTTTGTCTCGATTATTTGCAGCCTGACAATGGTTCCCAGCAGTGAAAGGCAAGCTCACCCTCTGGGAATGGGTTCAGATATAAATGACTGAGAGCCTTGTCAAAGGTCCTCCATCGCTGACACCGCCTCGCTCCACCCCCATCCCCTCAAGGACACTTCATTTTCCCTTTATTACTTTTGTCCCTCCAAAAGAAGGTTAAGGTCGGGGGGGGGGGGGGGGGGGGGGTAAAATATCATTATAAATGGAAGCTCTTGACGATAGGTCAAAAACATCTGTCCTATTTCACCCCCACTCTGTTCCCTTCCTCGCTCCCTCCTTCCAATCCTACCCTTTTCTAGAACTGCAGGATTCCAGCCCACTGTTTTGATATTTTTAGTGTGGTTGGGGTCAGGGCTGCTGTAAGACCTCAGCTGAACAACCCTTAATGAACATGTGCACGCCCGGGAAAGCGACGCTGTATTGTCTGTTTACTCTGCTCTTGACATGACAGCTGACAGCTTCCCGTGTTGGGGGAGAGGAAAGGCCGTGACTTCTGAGAGCCATTAAATGGTTTGCTTTGCTTTGCTTTGCTCTCCTCGTGAAAGTCAGGTTTGCTCACCCAGCACTCTCTTCCGTGATGTGGTATTGTGAAAATGGCGGTCATCTGGATTTCTTGGGGAAGTTAAAACAAAGAAATCACAATGACAGGGCCTTCCTTCTTAAAAAAAAAAAAAAAAAAACTCCAATGTAATGAAAGCGTACAGAACATACCACACAAAAGAAATGGCAACTCTCCTTGAAGTAACTTTCACGAGGCAATTCTGGTTGTCTGGTTGGCAACATAAAATCCAAAAGACGCATACAGAAAGGCAAGAGATGGCTTCAGTTCTGCAGCTGCAGGTCCTGGCGCATCCTAGGTACCCTGGCGCATCCTAGGTACCTAAGCCCGGTTAGGGTGATTTTGATAGAGCCCTGGCCTCGGTGGTGGGAAGACCCGGAAAGATGGCGGCTTAAATGGGAGTTGCTACAACTGATCGTCAAAATCCCCAAACCGTACTCATTTACTACCTTACTTGACCATCAGATGTCTGTAAAGCTGTGTGGCAGCTGCTGTTGCCTCCAATTCACATCAGCAAAACCTTCAAAGCTCAGAGACACTTGGTTATTCCTCATGCTAGAGAGGAGCACAGCTGGACCGCTGACGCAATCCATCCTCCAAACTTGGAGTGACGGCCATTTACCTGGGTTGGGTTGACTAACGTTTAAACTCCATAAGAGTCTTTAGTTGTTATTCACCTTTTCCTCTAGCTGCATCCTTAGAAACGTCTAACAGAAGCCCTCTTCGATTTGGTAGGCATAATGGTGACTGTGTGAGTGTCCACGTATTAAAATGAACACGCTTTTAAAAGAGAAGTCGATTTACCAAACACTATTTAAATTAAAAGATGCTAAATGTGGCAATGTTCTCACTCCAGCTGTCACGGGTCAATTATGCGAGGTCTCTATTTCTAGATCATAATTAGATTCACTAGAGACTGATTAACCTCCGGGAAGAGTTATAGTTTTACATAAAAGCGAAGTGGAAAAAAAAATCTAACACTTTCAGTCACAAAAAGTAATATTTGAAACAAAGATAAAACAAAAATAAAATTCTCCTTATTCATATGCACATAAGAATCAAGTGCTTATAAAACTCTGGTTTCCTTGGCCTTCTTGAGTTGATCCAGTCCTACAAACACATTCCTGGACTCGACATTCGTGTAGATGTCTTCCCAACAACACTTAGAAGATGCCGGTCTATGGATGAGAGGAAGCAGACTTGCAGAGAGTCTGCATTTGGGATTTGCAGAATGGCACCGTCACCCTCCCTGCTGTGGGCCTTGAACAGGAGTGTTATTAACAGTAGATATAATGAAGTTCTGCCTTTAAAAATCACTGAGAGTGATTATTTACAGGGTAAATTTTTGCTAGCTTTTATTTTAATATCCATTTATTGCCTCTTATTATTTGTAGCTTAAGCAAAACCTCATTAGTAGAGGCCTGAAGTGACTGATGTGAACTTCTGAACTATTCTTTAATTACTTGAGAAAGCAAGTGTGTTATCAAATCAGTAAAAGGGTCGTTTGTTTGTTTGTTGTTTTTTTTTT
>CABHPP010136279.1:25921-47611 GCA_902168425.1 Peromyscus attwateri | reverse complement strand
GCCCTCCTTTGTATGACAGGAAACTGGTCCCACAGACTGCATTTCCCAGGCTTCAGTCCTCCTGGCTGCTGCTTAGGTTTTAACAGTGGGAAAGCAGGAGGAATCTAGTCCTTCTGTGCCTGTAATGGAATTTGAACATCCTGGTGTCTCTTCTGTTGTTCTCTCTCTTCTAAGTGACTTGGTTCCGGTGGGGGATCTAGCATCATCTGTAGAAATATTCTCTAGGTTCTAGATTTCTAGAGTCTAGAAGGACACGAAAAGAGTTTGAGAGAAAAGGGTATACCTAGCCTCAAGGGGCAAGAGGGAGGGATTCAATCCACAGAGGCAGTGCAAATTGAGGAGAGAAGTCATGTGACAAGTCAGAGGCATATGCACCTCATCTTGGAACAGCAGTCCAGAAGGCTCTAAAAGGAAATTTAAAACCTGTTTCCACCGGGCGGTGGTGGCGCACGCCTTTAATCCCAGCACTCTGGAGGCAGAGCCAGGCGGATCTCTGTGAGTTTGAGGCCAGCCTGGGATACCAAGTGAGTTCCAGGAAAGGCGCAATGCTACACAGAGAAACCCTGTCTCAAAAAACCAAAAAAAAAAAAAAAAAAAAAACAAAAAAAAAAAAAAAAAAAAAAAAAAACCCCAAAAACAAAAAAACAAAAAACCTGTTTCCATAATAAAACTCATGGAAGATCACAAGTCATTATGATTTAAATTTGAAGAAAAAAATATGTTATGATATTTAAACCCAATTGATGGAATGTTCCAGAACCCATTTCACTCAGAGGGAAGGATCGCCCTCTTCTTCATGGTCCAGGAACTGACACTGGAGTGGTAAAAAGAGAAACATAATCCTCCCTTTGTACTTGGCCTTGTGGTAAAAATTAGTGTCATGTTAACATAAAGGTTGTTTATCAGTTTTAGCTTTTAAAATCAACTGAGTATGAAGAACAGAAGTCTTGATTTTGGTTGCCACAGAGACTGTTGTTGACAGCCTTTGTGCTGTAGAAGGAAAATGAAGTTGCAGAAAGTCAAGGGTGGAGAGAGTGGAAGGGAGGGGTAGCACCACACCCCTCGCTTTGCAAAGGGAAGAAAGAAGCCAGTAGTACTGGTGGAATAAGGGCACTGCTGTGTTATTCAAACTAGTGAGCTAGCAGGAGCAGAGTTCAAAACAACTCTATGGTTGGCAGACACTGGGGCAATGCTTGTAGCCATCCATCGTGAGTTCAGTAGATAAGACCTGTGGTCGAAACATCTGGAAGAGCTTGCTAGGGCCAGGGAAGGGTGGAGAACTTGCTAGGGCCAGGGAAGGGTGGAGATCAGGGTTGAGGCAGCCTGTTTCCAGCTAGCTCCTCTACATTCTTGAATATGTTGCCACGTGTTACTTTAAACATTGAGGGATTTCAGAATATAGTGTAATGACGCTTGCATTCCTGGTCTCTGGGGAAATTCTCTTAAATTTTCTTTTCCTTTTTTTTTTCTTCCCAGAAGGTTTTTGCTTTTCCTCATATAAGAGATAATTTAACTCCATACTCCTTATATTAACAAGAGGCAGTATAGAGTGTGGTTAGGAGCAAGCTTCAAACCTTCTCAGTGATAAGAAAGGATGAAACTTTGCTGTGTTTCTGTTTCTTATCCACATAACCTGCTTCTCCAGTGGGCCATTCTGAGCATGACATGAATCAGTCTATGGGAACCATGTAGGCCGGTGTTCAGCACCCTGCAAACACGACCAGGTGCTTCTGTGTCATTTTGCAGTCCAAGATTCTTTATACTCTGCTCCCAGGACAGCTCCCCAAGTGTATCTGTCCTTACTTTCAGTTTGAACTCTTTGCTTTTCTTTACCCACAGACTGTATATTTTCCCATTTTGTCTCTATCCATCACAGTCATACTCCTTCAAAGTCCAGCTTCCACGTGACTTCTCCATGTAGCTTCTGATCTGCCGTACTGGAGGTATCTCTGACTTCCTCTCCAGAGCATACTTTCTTCTGGTGCCACAAGAATCTCCCCACACTTCATAATATTGTTAAAAGTAAAACCATAGACCTTAAATTCAACAAAGTTTAACTAACAAGGAATGGTTCAGAAGACAGACAAGACTCACAGGCAGAATGAACTTTGAGTCACTGCAGGCTGCCATGTGGCTGGATAACATTTATAGACAAAGAGAGGGAAGTGACTGCAAGAAACAGAACTGAGATCTGAAGATGGGATGGGGGAAAGCTGACAGCCGCCTTCTTTGATCTGGCTTGCACAGGCGGCTGTCCCTGAGTTCTTGAAATTCATCTGCTTGTGACTCACCAAGTCTCTGCTACTTGTTCCTGGGTAAGATACATGTTGTTGATACATCAAATTATGGTGCAGTTTGCACCTACAAGGAACCTTTAGGCCAAATTTGCAATATATTAAGAGGCATCTTTAGGCCAAACTTAACCCTGCGACAATTCCAACATTGTATTCTACTGTTTGTGGACTGGGCATTTTTCCATTCAGGTCCTACGTTCCTGGAGGAAGGAGTATTTTGCTTTTAAGTACTTGGCAGAAAGTAGGTAGGTATTCCTCGAATATTTAAAAATGTAAACAAACGAGTTAATGAAGAAACACACAAACAAGAGAAGACTTGATAACATCCCTTCCCTGGCAAACCTGTGAAGCTTTCTTCTTGTTTTTCTCTTGTCACTGGGTAAGACTTAGAAGTGGCCTTGATAATAAATCACGTTTCCATTTCCTGTAAATCTCTTGCAGCTTATTGCGAGGCTCATTAGGCTCTGTTCCCTTTGTGTACTGGATGAAGTCCAGAATTTCCCACCAAAATGCTGACTCACTTCTTTGTGACATTTGAACCAGTTCAGTAACTGCAGAGAGCCTGTTTGTGGAAGGCAGACATTTTGCTTCTTGTTCCTATAGGTGGCGCTAGCTGAGCATGTTAAAATCACAAAGTGAGCTAAACACTAACCTTGTCTGGAAAAAAAAAAGTGAATGTTCATTTGCTTTACATTCTTTCTCTCAATCAAGTCTTTTGCTTCATTGTATTTATTTTTTCCATAAAGATAGCTCCAAGCAATGTTCTAGAAATGCTGAACTAACTAAGATGGGTCATTGAAACCAGATCTGCCTTCTGGATGATGGTGACGCAAGCTTTTAATCCCAGCACTTGGGAGGCTGAGGCAGGCAGATCTGTGAGTTCAAGGCCAGCCTGGTCTACAGAACAAGTTCCAGGACAGCCAGGGCTACATAGAGAAACCCTGTCTTGAAACCAAACCAAAACAACAACAACAATAAAACAAGAATAAAACCAGGTTTGCCAACAAGAGACTATCTTCAGTGTCTTTGGTAATTCTACTTAAAGAAAACCAAATGTTAAATAAAGCCCTCACATTATTTATAGTGATTCTGAATCTATTATGCTATAGGATTAGTTGAAAGAAATCATGTGCTAATCGCACCTGGTTAAACACAGAATGCTAATTATTAATATCACGGAGCTATGCCTCTTTCAGTATTTCATATTTTAATTTTTGTGTCTAACCTCCCTAAAGCCTTTTCATTATACCTGGCATTGCCTCATTTTAATTTTCAATATTATTTTTGTTATTTTGAGTGTAGGCTTTTGATATTATTTTGCTTAGGGCAGTATTTTATGTTCAGCAAATAATTTATAGAAAGATTGAAGGTAAGGATCTTGAGCTTTGCCTGTGAGTCCTAGATCTAAAGAAAGCTAGCAATGAGATTGGGGTTTAGTCAGAGAAGTGCTTGCCTCACAATTGTGAGGACTGGATTTCTGATGGCCAGAATCCTTACAAAAGCCAGATATGGGGGCTGGGGAGACAGCTCAGCAGGTCAAAGTCCTTGCTGCTCTTTCAGAGGACCTGAGTTCTGTTTCCAAAACCCATTCCAGGTGGTTCACAACAGTCTATAACTCCAACTCCAAGAGACCCAATGTCCTCTTCTGACTTCTGCACATCCACACAGACACAGACACAGGCACAGGCACAGACACACACACAGACACACACACAGACACATAGACACACAGACACACACACACACACACACACACACACACACACACTCACACATTCACACACACAAAGGGGAGGATGATCTTTAAAAAATGCAAAAAGCCAGGCATGGTGGCACACACATGTAATCCCAGCAAAATGGAGACAGGTGGACTCCTGGAAAGTCATGAGTTAATAGCCTGGCCTACATGTATGACAAAGAGAGTGAGAAATCCTTTCAAAGAGAAGGTGGAAGTTACGTGAGGACTAACAACTGAGGTTGTCCTCCAACATCCCACATATCCAAACACATGAGCCTGCATTCACACAAACACACACACACACACACACACACACACACACACACACACACACCACTACTTAAATAAGCAAGGCCAGTAAGACAGTAAATAAGCCAGTGTTCTCTATCCTTCTCTTAAAAATATACTCATTCCCTGGGGTTCTTGGCACATATACCTGTGTGCACACATTCATGTACATGCATCATCTATATGAAAGTGATCAGAGAATCATGTGATACAGCCAGTATATGGCATATGACACTGATTTTTTTGGAAAAGCTGGATAACATTTCTGTGGGCAACGGACATGTTCAAGGAAATGGGAGCTCTGTGCTCAGGAAGTGTTCTGTTTTTGCTCTCTTGCAATTCTTGATAATTTAATATTCTCATTTTTGAGCCCGGCCTTACAAAATATGTGTCTTATCCTGTTTGGGGGCTTATTGACTTTAAAAACAAGTTGCAGTGTCAGACTAGAGAATTTAATAGATGCCATTCCCTGTGTGATTGTCTCTGGGGTTTTGAGATTGGATAAAATGGGGATGCAATAAAAACTTCCCGAAAATGGCCCTTGCACAGGGTCACTGCCAGTGGATCACAGAGCAGCTTTCTCTGCAGAGACTCAGTGGAAGGCAGCTGAAAATGCCTTGCCAGCTTTGCTTACCAAATTTCAACATGCACACTCAGCATGCTCAGGCTGAAGACTTTTTTTTTATTAAATATTTCTGACACTATTCCAGAAATACTCTTATTATTTCTTGTTTTTGTTTCTTGAGCAGATATCATATGGAACATGTTTTCTGGAAGGTGGAATACATTTCCTTTCAGTTCTTCTAAGTAAGACAATAAGTAAAGATAGAATTTAATTGCCTATATATTCAGCCAGGTGCAAGGGAACGACCTAGCATTGCCCTAGTAACTAGGCTGGGTGTTGAAATTTGAAGCTGAAACGTATAACTATGTTCCCAGCATCCTTTATACACAGAGAGGATATTATTAACTGGTCACATGTCTGTGCTCATCAGCAGAAAATACATGAGTCTGTGTTCATTACATATCTCCTTGGAGTGAGCCTGCTTTCAAGTTTTTAAAATTAGATCTGAAGAGAACTATCTGAGCCTGTGATGGCTTTGCTTACTGCTGTATATCTTAGGTGCCTCTCCTGGTGTATTGTATGGGGTTCCAGGCACTTATTTGTTACAAATATTTAACATTATCATTTATTTAATGAGAGACCTATATTCAAGAATTTAGTTTTTAATAATTTATTGTATTTTGTGTACATTGGTGTTTTGCCTGCATATATGTCTGTGTGAGGGTGTCAGATCCCCTGGAACAGGAGCTATAGACGCTTGTGAGCTGCCATATGGGTGCTGGGAATTGAACACAGATCCTCTGGAAGAGCAGCCAGTGCTCCCAACCACTGAGCCATCTCTCTAGCCTCTGTTCTCGAATTTATAATACACATTTAAACAGGGGCTCTTGGAGATAACACCCATGACACCACAGACTTGGCTTGGCAAGGATTCTGAAAACATGCCCGGATACTTAATGCGATGGAATTCTTGAATTTAAAATAAAACAGAATGATATTTAGATTCAAATCCTTTTGTGTAGAAGTATTTATGTTCTACTTCTACTTTGGGAAGCAGACAAGCAGCTCCCACTTTAAGAGGCTCAAATCCTCCAACATGGCGCTTTCAAGGAAGAGAATTTTTTACTCGATTGTGAACAATTTCTGAGGGAAGAGTCATTCACAAGACTTGTGTGCAACTGGTTGGACTTTATCAGAGCAATTTTGTGTCTGGTCCTGGCTCTGAATTGCAGGGTGTTCCATTGTGTTCTCCAGCACTTTGGGAAGAAAAGCTTTCTATTGGATTACAGTCCTTTCTGGCCCTACTTGTCTGTTCTTCTGGCTTTTAGTAGCTCTTTTTCTCATTGAGGAAGAAGTTTTCTCTGCTGATACTTCAAGTTGCTGTTAAAAAAAATAAAAGAAGTCAACTTCACCTCTGCCTCTGTAAAGTAAGAAAAAGAGGAGAAGGTAAGATTGAGCCATTTGACATTCCTCATTTCTTTTCAAAAGGTTTATTTATATGCATGAATGTTTGCCTGCATGTATGTATGTACATCATGAATATGTAGTGTCTGCATGGGCCAGAGGAGAGTGTCAGAATCCCCAGAACTTGAGTTAAAGATGGTTGGAAGCTGCCATGTGGGTGCTCAGAACCAAATCCAGGTACTCTGTAAGATGAGCCAGTACTTTTAGCCACTGAGCCATCTTTCCGGCCCTTCCACATTTCTTTTATTTGAGAAACTTTGGTTCCTTGGATCTGCCTGTATTCATTTTGCTCTTTACTAAACCATCAGCTTATAAAGCTTTCAAGAAGGGACCTAGGAACCCAAAAGTCAATAGGACTCAAAGAATTGTCAACACTTATATGTAGAGAAATGAACCAGTCTCAATCAACTCAAATGAACAGGGCTAACATTTGTCTGTAAAGAAAAGCTATTTCAACTGTTTGTCAAGGTGGAAGTCTATAAGCCATTTTATTTGCCATCTTCACGGATGCCATGTTATTAAAGTCACTCAGCTACTGGGAATATTTTCAAGAAAATTTATTCTCTCCCATGGGAAATTATGTAAAATTTAGGATGATACATTTTACCTACTGAATATTAGTGCAACTTTTCCTAACTGCGAATAAAGAGAGAGGAGGAAACTCAAGGGAAGAAGTGTCTTACGGTGAAGGGAATAGGCACTGGCACCCAGAGTTATAGGAAAGTCAAATCCCTGGGAATATTTAAGGAGGTGGGTAAGGCTATGCCTTGTATGCGCCCACAATTTCCTGACAGTGATGCACATTTTTCGTGTCAGGATTTAAACAGGATTGCAATGAGACAAGGAAGAGCAGGACTATACAGGTCGTGAATGTGCAGAAAGGTACCCATCATGGAAATTGACTGTAGTGCTCACCTTTGAGATGAATTAGTTCAGAGTTCCAAATTCTGTTTTGTGATGTACACCATTATAGGGTGTTACAACCTGCCAGATTTTTTCTTTCTTTCAAGACAGGGTTTCTCTGTGTAACAGTCCTGGCTATCCTGGAACTCACTCTGTAGACCAGGCTGGCCTCGAACTCACAGAGATCTGCCTACCTCTGCCTCCTGGTGCTGGGATTAAAGGTGTGGGCCACTGCTACCTGGCCAGATTTTTTTTTTTTTTTTTTTGGGTTTTTCGAGACAGGGTTTCTTTGTGTAGCTTTGCGCCTTTCCTGGAACTCACTTGGGAGACCAGGCTGGCCTCGAACTCACAGAGATCCACCTGACTCTGCCTCCCGAGTGCTGGGATTAAAGGCGTGCGCCACCACGGCCCGGCCAGATTTTTTTTTTTATTTGCTTTTTTGTTCTTTGTTTTTGTTTTGACAGGGTCTCACTGTGTAGCTATGGCTGGCTTACGTATGGTCACATGTAGACCAGGATGGCCTTGAATTCACAGAGATCTACCAGCCTCTGCCTCTCAAGTGCTGAGGTTAAAGGCATGAGCTGCCAGGCCCAGCCAGAAGTTTTGATTAAACTGTTGGTAAAATTGAGTAGATTACTTTGACTTATCTATGACGTATCACATGTTGAATGTCATACATCATCATGTGAGAGACCAGTGGATTTGAAAATCATGAGGCTTGGATTTTTATTCCTATATTAACTAATGAAAAATTAAGAAACTGAGCATGGACTCTCTCTCTTCCTCTCTTCTCTCTCTCTGTGTGTGGGGGCATACCTAAATATGAAATAATGGGCTAATAGGATGGTTGAGTAAAGGCACTTGTGAACCAAATCTAATGACCTGAGTTTCATTTCAGAACACACAAGGTGGAAGGAGAGAGCTGACTCCCACAGGTTGTCCTCTGATCTGCACACACGCATCATGATACAGCCCCTACAAATAAATGTATAAAAGGTGTGTGTGTGTGTGTGACAATGTATACTATGTTGTGAATTTTTTGAGACAGCGTCTTATCATGTAGTCCAGGCCAAGTCGTGATCCTCCTGTTTCAGCTTCCTAAATACTAGGTTCACAGGCATGTGCACTACACTTTGCTAGGGTGATTTTCTATTCGTAGAATTCCGTCTATATTTGTTAACTGGGGTTCTTGTAAGGAAGAGTCACTAAGTGTTTTGAGGACTGATAGGATGACTCTGATGCTGATATGGATGATAGACTGAAAGGAAGCAAGGCAGACAGTAGAGAGACTGCAATAGTGGAAATCACAAGGGCTTGAACATTGGTGGGACAATAAAGATATAGGTAATCAATATGAGAAAAATTTAAGATGGAATCAAGAGAATTTGGTGGTCACATCAAGAAAGGGAGAAATCTAAGATGGTATTAAGATTTCTGGATTGAGATTAAGGAATACTGGAATAAGGTTTTTTTTGAAGTGAAAGTAAATTTACTTGTGGATATGCAAGTTTGAGCTGACCGTGGAGTGTACAGGGAGGATGGTCTAAGAAACTGACCATATGAAAGGTCTAGAAGAGAGGCCTGGTATAAAAAAATTACAGAACTTTAAATTAGTGATTTACAAGTTGGTGCTGGAACCATGGCACTGCTCAGGAAAATTTGTAGTGAGAGAAGTCCTAGCAAGGTGAGGGAAGCCAACATTTAAAGACAAGGAGAGGGAAGTCACTCAGTGAGATAACGTAGGCCAAGGGAGGAAGTGTCTATGGAGTATGGAATACACACTGGCACCCTGAGTTTCAGAAAAGTCCACATGGAAAAGGCCGGCATGGGCAGTATGGCAGCTGTGAGCTTTCCGTGGTGACTAGGTCAGCTGCTTCCCCTTTCAAGAAGCTGGAGTCCTCAGACATGTTGCTTTTAAATTGTGAACAATTTCAAGGGGACAGTCAATCACCAGGCTGTGTGTGGTTTGCTCCGAATCTTTCTGCTCTGATAATTTTGTGACTAGGCCTGTCTGTGAGCTGCAGACTGTCCTGCAGTGCTCTCTGATGGAGATAAGAGGAGAGACTGTGTGTACAGATAATCCTCCAATGGGTCTGAAGAAGATGAAAAAGAGACGGGGTGCTCGGATGGGAGGTGACCTTTTAAGAAATCATTATTTCATCCCCTACCAATTCATACACACAGACTATGGTTGCGGGTCTAGTATTTATACTTCAGACATTAGCAGGGCTAATTCTCTAGATGGCTCCTCACCCTGCCATCAGTGCATGTGTTCACTTGTCTGGTCCAGAACCACTTCCAAGCATTTCACTTCAGTGTTATATCTCAATTTAGCTTCTTTGGGTGGAACATTTGGCCACGGGCTCCATGTGTGCAGTGAACAGGTCAATTCATTTCGTGTGACCAGGCAAAGCAGGAAGCTTGGGACCCGGCTCCACAAACACTTCATCATCAGCTGAATGGAGAGTGAGGTGAAAGGGGAGAGGATAGCTCAGCTTAAATCTATCCCCACGAGGAGAAAAGCAATTCGAAACACATGCCCTGCTCACGGAGGAGCAAGGATATTGCCAATGTATAATGTTTCTCAATGTGGAGGTCAGAGTTTTCCTTCACAAACAAAATTGCTTCCTTTATTCTACCTAGAGAAAAATATTTGCTTCTAGACTATCATGTGAGCATGAGAAATTAAACCTGGATTGTAAACTGTTGGAGCTAAAAAGCACAAGATATTCTGAAAGTGGAGTTTGGACCTGTAACTTTATATTTGTAAAGGGTTTCTTTTCATTATAAAGCAATGTAAATAATTTTGCAGAATTAGAAAATAAAACTATCTCTAATCCTACTAACACAGTTACTATCCTCTTTTAATATTCTCCCATATATTTCTTCATGCATCTATATTTTTACTTAATTACAATCATGTGAATTATATTGCTTCATTCTTGGCCTTTTCATTTGTCTCATGAGCATTAATTTAAAAATTGTGATGTAGTGTTTATAATTATTCTTTTAAATGACTGAATAATATTCCATGGCATGGATATGCAATAAGTTAATTAAACATTTCTATGTGTAGGACATTAGTTTGCTTCTGGTTTATCACTATAATAAATAAGGCTGTATTGGAAAATGTTACATCCTGTACCCTTTTCCTTACCCTTTGAATTCTCTCTTTTTCTACTGGCTCCCTTTTTTCCCCTTGAGATTTTTTTTCTTTCTGAGATAGGGTCTTGTATTAGAGCACAGACTTGCTGGAACTTGATAGGTATCTCCCACTGGCCTTAGACTTGCTGTCCTCCTGCCTCTGCCTCCCAAGTGCTGGTATTACAGACACATACCCCCTGGCCAGACTTATTTTCACTGAGTCAAAGGGAATTGTATTTCATTGAATATGGAATGTCCCCCAAAAGTTAAGCCACAATACTTGGTCCACAGCAGGTGGCATTATTTTGGTAGATGATGGAAAATTTGGGAGGTGGGTCTTAGATTGAGGAAGAACATCGCTGGCACAGAACCTTGTGGGTCTTTTGTCTCTGTTTTTTCTGTCTTTGTCTGCTTTCTGACTGCCATAAGTTGAATAGTTCTGCCCTATCTATTGCCACTGCCTTATCATGGACCCATAACCAGCAGAGCCAAATGACTGAGGACCGGAGCCTCTGCAAGGATGAGGCAAGATAAGAGCTTGCCTCTTAAGCTATTGCTGTCAAATATTTTGCCACAGTGACAAAAAAGTGTCTAAGGATGAACATTTAAATTATATTTTCCCTCCTTCCCTCTTTCCTCCCCTCTTTCATACACACCTATTCATACTGCCTTTTAAAAGGACTTATTGATTATAATGTCACCCAACAACTGGATTGGAAATCCAAGATGTCTGAGCAGGATGGAGTGGGATGGGTCCTTCCAGGTGGGAAGAGTTGGAAGGGTAATACAGCTTCACAGAGTCAAACAAACGCAACATAAACAAAAGTAATACCCCTTAAAATAATATTCCCCAACAAACAATCCCCTACTTTTTGCAGTGTTGGAGACTGACCCAGGCCTGTGTGAATTAGATCTATTGTGCTTTGAAATTCTGCTAGGAGTCTTGCAAAGACAGGACGGCCTTGGCCTAACTAAGAAGTATACTTTTAGATATAGCCTTGAACAGTAATCGGCCAGCTGCAGGGCCTTGGACCAAAGAAACCTCACCTCCCCCCTTCACTCTGACTTCTTCTGAAAATTTTCCACTCTCCTTTCTCTGCCCCCTCCCTGCCTCAAGCCTTGTATAAAAGCATTAAGCATTCACTTAATAAACGAAGCCTTGACACGACTCAGATTGACTCAGTGTCTCATTTGTGCTCGGCTTCGTTCCTCTCTCTCCCCATGATTCTTACAGGTGTTTCTCGGCTAGAGACCCACGAATAACTGGACCTGCAGGACGGGTCACAAAGGGAAATCAAAGCTCTGAGCAGCTGTACCAAATATTAACTAGAGCCTAAATACTACCCAGATGACCATAAGCACTCACTTGAGATGCTCATTCAGCTCAATTCTCACTACCTGATTCACCGTATCTATATTTCAACATAAAATCACAAGGCATAGTAAAACAAGGGAAATACACCACATGGTCTGAAAACACCATAATCAGAAACAGATTCAAACATAAAGCAGATTTTGGAATCATTAGACAGAAAATTTCAAATAACTATAATTATATGTTTTAAAAATTACATTATATATTTTATGTGTGTTTGTGTGCACATGGGAGTTGATTCTCTCCTTTTCATATGGGCTCCAGGGATCAAACTAAGGTTCTCAGGCTGGGCAGCAAATGCCCTTACCACTGAGAAATCTGGCCAGTTCCAAAGCTAAAAGCTGTCATATAAAAAGTACAATATGTAAGAACATGTTAGAATATAAATAAGCTAGAAACACTAAGAGTCAAAAGGAATTATTAGAAATTAAAAACACTATACCATAAATAAAGAATGCTTTGATGAGCCCCTGAGAAGGAACAAAACTAAAGAATCTATAAACATAGCATTTGTCAACACAAACTTCCCAAATGGACAGGGTCTCTCTGTGTAGCCCTGGCTGTCCTGGAATTCGCTCTGTAGACCAAACTGGCGTCGAACTTAGAGATCCACCTGCCTCTGCCTCTTAGTGCTGGGATTAAAAGAGTGCACCACCACCACCTGATAAGAAAAATATTTCAAAATTGAAACAAACAAATAAGAGGACACTCGAGAATTGAGGGACAGTTTACTAGGGTATAATATATGTGTAACTAGACTATCAGAAAAAAAGAGAAGAAGAAGAAAAAAAGAAAAAAAAACCCAGAAGAAATGTTGAAGCCATAAAGGCTGAAACCTGCCTTTTAAAATGAGAGATGACAAAGTACAAATCCAGGAAGTGCAGAACAGATTAAATGACCCAAGAAAGCCTCACCTAGGTGTATCATGTTCAGACTGCAGAGAATCCACAGTGACAAGAAAGTCTCCAGAGGGACCAGTGGAAAAGGCAGGGGACCCTCAGAAAAGCAAAGACAACAATTACACTGGACTTCTGTTCACCAAGTGTGTAAGCAAGAAGAGAGCAGAACACAACCTTTGGAGGACTGGCCAAAGCACAAACTAAACTAGATTTCTATAAACAGCAAAATATACTTCTCTAGACAAGCAGAAATATTTCCTGTCATCAATAAGCCAGAGGAAATTTGTTGCTATCACCTCTTTTTTGTAAGAAATGTTTTAAAAAAGTGTTAAAACAGAAAGAAAATGATACAGGTAAAAACAAAACCCCCCAAATGTGGATCTACATAAAAATAGTATTGGGGAAAGAGTAAAAGAAAGTAACATACATTTTTTCTTTCTTTCTTTCTTTCCTTTTTTTTTTTTTTTGGCTAGGCATTAATCCCAGAGCTCTATACTACATCCCCTGACGTCTACCACTGAACTCCAAGCCCTCTTCTTTTTAAAAAAATATTTATACAATGGATTTTGATCATACCCATCCAGAACAACCTCCCTATAACTCCCGCTAGAGCTCTCCACTCTATCTCCCTCAAACTTCATTTCCTTCCCCTTTTGCTATTAATAAATTCTGAGTCCAATTAGTGCTGCCCATGTTTCATGGATGTGGGGCCATCCACTGGAGGATGGGATACCCACCAGAAGTCATGTCCTCAAAGAAGAGTGACTTCAACTGTCAGTAAGTCCTCTATCAAGGGTAGGTCCTTGGTGCAGTTGGAGGGAGGTAGAATTTTGACTGCCTTGATCTTATGAGTTGATTATGTGTGCAACAGCCAAGCCATGTCCAGAAGTCAACATCTCACAGTTCTCCTCCCCATCCTTCAGCTCTTACATTCTTTTGCCCACTGTTCTGTGATGGTCCTTGAGTCTTGGGTGGGGTGAGGTTAATATAGACAATTGATTTATTCACAGCTGAGCATTGATAGTTTCTTATGCTTTTCACCGTGACCAGTTGTGAGTCTCTGCATTAATTCTTATCCACGGTAGAGAGAAGCACCTATGTCCAAAGTTGAGAGCAACACTAATGCATGGGTATAAACATAAATGTTTAGAAGGCAGTTTGACAATGTCAGGTCCAAAAGAAACTCAGGGCCAGTAGCTAACTGTGGTACCTAACCAAAGTGTCTGCTGGCTTCCAGGCTCTCTCAGCGTCTCAATCTGTTACAGAGTCCGTGCATGCTGCTGGCATCCTGGCTCTCACCCTGCCCCTATGTTAAACTTTTCCAGTTCTTGGGCTTCCCTTCTCCCAGATTCTCATTCCTATATAACCCTACAATTTCGGCCATGCTGTCTCTTGGCTGTTGGTTCTCTTTGCCCTTTTGCCCCTCTCTCTTGGTCCTCTCTCTCAGTCTCCTTTTTTCCCTTTCTCTCTTCTTTCCCTTTTCCCTCTCCTAACTTCTCTTTCTTCTCATGGCCTGGTTCAGTCTGTTGGCTATGTTTAGTCTAATTACTTTCTCTACCTGCTCTGGACTCTTCCAGATACCTCTGGCTATACTCTCTCTCACACCTACAATAAAAACTTCCTCAAAGCTGGGCAGTGGTGTTTCACACCTCTAATCCCAGCACTCAGGAGGCAGAGGCAGGCATATCTCTGAGTTTGAGGGCCAGCCTGGTGTACTATAGCATACATGTTAAGACAAGATCATTTAGCAAAACAATAGTAGTTTCCTCTACTAAGGCCTATGATTTCCCCAGTCATGGGAAATTTTGACCAGGTTTACAATACCAGGCATGTAACCCCTCCTGGGAGCAACCTCAAATTCAATCAGAAAGTGGTTGGTTATCCCCACAGCTGTGATGCCACTATTACACCAACGTGCACATCTTGCCAGGCAGGTTGGTATTGTAGTATGCAGAGTCTGGTGATGACAAGACCAACGATGCTTTTTCTCCCAATGATGCTTTTTCTCCCTCGGCAGCTAGCATAGAACTTTCTGGAAATTAGTGTATATTCACAGTACTAAACAATGGGTTTTGTTGTGACATTTTCATATGTGTATATTAATATTGTGTGTTTTGCTTACTTTCATTTATATTTAAACCCTAGGTCTGCAGGCAAGAGAAAACATGCAATATTTACTGTTTTGAGTCTGGTTTATTTTACTTAACATGATGATATCCAGTTCCACTCATTCTCTTGCAAATGAAATCATTTCATTTATCTTTATGCAAATCCTTTTGTTCCCTTTTTGTCTCGCTAAATTAAGTTTTTAAGTTAACAGCTCTTTTATCCTCCATGAACAAAGACAGGTGTTTCCAGTAATAATAGTGACACTTATTAGGTGATTATTAGCATATAATTATATTGGTTGCATGTATTAGAATTACTAACAAATAGACAATTTAGGTGACAGCTGTATCATAAAAGACTAGAGAGAAAAATGGGACTACTGTGGTTTCGAATGCCTGGGCCACATGTGGAGGGGTACTGTGCTGTTTGAGCATAGGTTCAGATTGGTTTAGCCGTCCCTAACCTTGGGGAACTGGCTCCATTTCTAACCTCCTATTCCCTACAGATACAAAATGTGCTGATTCTCAAGTCCATTCTGTAAATCAGTACAGTACTTGTACATAACCTATGTACATTCTTCCTGTATGTCTACCAGTTCTAGATTACTTATAACACCTACCACAATATAAATGCCATGGATAGTTATACATGGATAGAAATACATGGATAAATGCCATTGTATTGGGTGGGGAATAATGACAAGGAAAATGTCTGTATGTGTTCAGTACAGATATATTCTTAATTTACCTAGTGATATTTGATCCATAGTTGGTTGACACTATGGACATGTAACCCAAAGATATAGGGGTTTGACTGTATGTGGTCTACATTAGAGCAGGGCTTCTTAAATATTTTCTTCTTTTGATTCCTTTTTGACTGAGAAATTTTTATATGACCTGGGTATAGGGTATATTAAACAGGTACAAAAATCAAGTATTTACTCATGATAAATCACAGGATATTTAAACATAATTTTCAGTATGTATTAGAATACCATTTATTAAATATGAAAGCAAATTTCTATAATGAGTTGATGTATTTGTTTATTTTCACATAAATAATTAAATCTTGGCTGATCGTTTGATACTGTAGGATGTAGAACATTTGCATTTTTTCAGAGTGATCATATTTGGGTTTTATAATTGTCAGCATTGAGAATACTGTTTCACATGAGTACATAGTTAAATGGCAGAAATATGTTAAGGGCCATTTCAGATACTGTTGAAAATTTGTCCTTACCCCAAGCCAAAATTTACTTAACAATTTTTGTTTTGTTTTTCAAGACAGGTTTTCTCTGTGTAGACCTATCTGTCCTGGAACTCACAGAGATCTACCTGCCTCTGCCTCCTGAGTGCTGAAATTAAAGGTGTGTGCTACCACTGCCCAGCTATTTAACAATTTTTTTTTATGAAACTCACATCAGCAACTCAAATTACAAATTTTTTAATTGAAAATAATTTGTTTCATAGAATATATTCTGACCATGGTTCCCCCCCCCCCTACTCCCAGATCCTCCCCTCCCCCATCCAACTCAATGCCTTCTTTCTCTCTTTCTTTAGAAAATAAGCAGGCAAAAAAAAAAAAGCCAAACAGACCAGAATAAATGACAACAACAAAGAAAAAGTGCTAGAAGCACACACACACAACCCCACAAAAACACAAAATTGGAAACCATAACAAACAAAAGACCAGGAAGGTAAAAAATGCCCAAACAAAGCAATGTGAGACAAAAATTTCCCCAAATAGCATTGAGTTCAGTTTGTGTTGGCCATCTGCTGCTGGGCATGGGGCTACCCGTAAGTGTGGTTTTTATTTCTGGTGAGACTCCATTGGAGAAAACTAATTTTGTTCGTGAGTGGTTGTCAGAGATAGCTTTTGGTTAGGTATGAGAGCTCATGCCTACTTCCCTCTCTCAGCACTGGCACCCCATCTGGCTTGGGCCTCTGTGCTCAAACAGCAAATTTTAAACTCAACCCATCTAGCACAATACAACCCAGAGAGACACTAATTTGATACTTAGATGCTGTGATGGCTATTGGTTGTCAGCTTGACTACATCTGGAATTAACTAAAACTCAAATGGCTGGGTACACCTGTGAGGAATTTCATTCTTAATTAAAACATTTGGGGCCTGGAGAGATGACTCAGAGGTTAAGAGCACTGGCTGTTCTTCCAGAGGTCCTGAGTTCAATTCCCAGCAACCACATGGTGGCTCACAACCATCTGTAATGAGATCTGGTGCCCTCTTCCAGCCTGCAGGGATGCAGGCAGAACACTGTATGCATAATAAATAAATATTTTAAAAAAAAGAATTTGAAGTGGGAAGACCCACTTTTAATCCGGATCTTTTGAGGTGGGGAGATCTACCTTTAATCTAGATCTTTTGATGTGGGAGGATCCACCTTTAATCTGGACCACACCTTCTGCTGTCAGCCTATATAAAGGACATGGGAGTAGGAAGCTTATTCTCTGCCTGCTTGCTCTTGCTCTCCCTGGCAAGTCCATTCCTTCACTGGCCTACTTCTTCAGGATTCCAGTGTATACTGAAGACCAGCTGAGACATCCAGCCTTGTGGATTAGACAAGTGCTGGATTCTTGGATCTTCTGTTGGTAGACAGCCATTGTTGGATTAGCTGGACCACAGTCTGTATAAGTCCCCTTTCTATATTCATTCTATAAGTTCTGTTCCTCTGGAAAACCATGACTAATACATCAACAACCGCTTTAAATACAGGTGATTTTAGCATACTAAAAGAAGGCAGGTTTTCAGAGTGGAGCATGAAGTAAGAAATAAGATTCCAATATATGTTGTCCATAAGTAATCCAATTTTAATCAATGGCAGGCTCAATCAAAGTAAAGGCATAAAAATTAGTATTAAAAGGTTGTTGTGAACATATTTTCAGGGGACAGAGGACATGGCAGGAGGCAAATATTGCTGGCCTTGGGCTACTCTGCAATTGTGTGTACGTGAAAGAACAGTTTGTTCTATTCAAGCCTGATGATCTGAGTTTGATCCTTGGAACTCATGTAAATGTGAGAAGGAGAGAACCAGCTCCACAAAGTTTCTCTCTGTCCTCTACATGCGTGCACTAGTATGCCTTTCTCCACCCCTAACATTATATATACAATAATAACAGATATGAAATAAATATGTAAATAAAAGGACAAACCTGACAAGAAGCTCTGGCAGTATGGCTTGGCACTGTGCTTGTGAAGGCTCCCAGGTGATTCTCATGCTCATTCAGGTTTGAGAACCTGTGCTGTTAAGGATGCTTATGTGAGTTCGGTCATGGGTCACATTCTGGACATTTTCTAGGTATTTGTTTTCATATATTCCTTGGTACTGCTGATAATATAGGGATGCATTTATTTTTCCTAGTCAAAGTACAACCTCTGAGGATCTATGTCTTATTATCTCCAAATCCCTAAAACCTCATTTCTTATATTTTTGGTTATGAGCCTAGCCTTTAACTGCTGAGCCATCTCTTCAGCCCTAAAACCCCATTTCTTAAAGGTTGATCCAGGGGTGGAAACTTCAATATCAGCTAGGGCTTGTTTTCCAGGGTCACTGTACCACAACTCAGACTTGCTGGTCAGTCTGCATTTTAACATGACCCCTTATATTTAGTGAATTGAGCAATTGGGTAATGAAACCACCCCTTAAACAGCAAGCATTGCTGTGTGTGGTGGAACATGCCTGTAATTCCAACACTCTGGAGGCAGAGGCTGGAGGATTGCTGCAAGTTTGACTCCATCTACATGAGTCACAGACTAGTCAGGACTACATAGTGAGAGCCTTTTCAAAAAACTGAACAACTCCCCCTGCCCCAAGCAAACAGGGAGAGCTGGAAACAAAACCAAACCAAACCCCCTCCTCACAAGCCCCACTTACTTTTATCATGAGTGTTCAAGAGGGCACTCAGGATCACCTGGGGATACCAGAAGGGACCATGATACCTCTTGGGAAAGAAAGTTTCCTTCTGAAGGAAGAAGGAACCATTCAGAGCCCAGAGATGGTTGGGAGGCTTGGATGTGTTTGCTATTCAAGTTTGTGTTCTGGGATTTCACAGGAGATTCGAGCAAGAAGTATGTGTGCAGTAGACAAAGACTGTCAGGATCAATGAGCAAGGTGGGACCAGGGCTGCTGCTCATTAGTGCAGCACTTGCTTAATATGCACAAAACCCTGGGTTAGATTTCTGGCATCACAAAACCAACCCCCAAACCAAGAACAGTGCCTTGAGTTTCACACAGAGTGACAGGAGCCAGCCCGCTGTGTAATGTCGTTACTCTTGGTAGGGGTGGTGGAAATTCCAGGATTTTAGCTGCTGAGGTGGGGGTTTATCTCATATGTCACCAGAGGGACAGTAACTGTATCACAAAAAACCAGTGTTTTCACAGACACACCTAGGGTATAAGTAGGAACTCCAAGAGAGAGTGAGTCTGGGAGGGTCCAGTGAAAAATGAAAAAAAAATTTAAATGCGTTTTTTATTTTTATTTATGTCTTTGTATTATATTGTGTGCATGTGTCCTCAGAGGCCAGAAGAGGGCGTCAGATCCCTTGGAGTTGGAATTACAGATGTTTGGAGCCACCTATCTTCATGCAGGGTTACCAACTCTGTCCTCATTCTTGACTGCCCTTAAAAAATGAGTTATTTCTGCTCATGTCCCCATTAGCTCCCGCAGGAGGTGAAGGGCAGAGAAGCTCCCATTCTGTTTCAAGAACAGCTTTGGGTCCTATTTCTGATCATTGTTTTCTAATCCTTGGTTACCCTAAAGAAGTATTTAGAATTTTTTTTTCCCTAAAAGACTGGGGTTGTAGCTCAATGCATGTTTGCTTAGTACACACAAGGCCCTGGGCTCCTTGTCCAGCACTGCAGGAACAACAAATACCCGAAAACCGGGCAGCGATGGTATTGTAGAATAGGGGCCTCCCTTTGCACACCCACTCAGTTATTTCTCTTCCTGATTACCTTTATTTTGGAAAATATGAATTTCATTAGTATCTCCTTGAAATAGATCTTTGGGGTCAGCATATTTTAAGTTGTCTGCACCTCCCCGATTCGCCATTCTTGATAATAAAGCTTGTAATCAGTTGAACTCCAGACTACCATGGTTCTCAGCTTTTATCTCATACTTTACAAGTTTCCCCCTAAGAACACTGTATTTGCTCTTCAGGACTCTGGCTGTGTACTTTATTTTCTCTGTGGAAGGACCCAGGTAAAGTTTAAATTACAGTTAATTGATAGAGGCCAAAGAAGAAGATAGAAAAATTTAATTAGTTTTCGTGCAAGGTAATGTGTATTAATCTGACTTTCTACACTAGAGACTAACATATCTTAACTTAAGGTGCACACAGAATGTTCTGTTTAAATACACAGGGTCTGAGTTCATTCTCTCAGCTTATTTTCTGTCTAGACAGAGAAGAGAATCAAATCCCTTTTAAATTATAAAATTGTTCTGTGATTAGAAATCATGCCTGTCTCCTGAGGTGTACAGGGCACTTCATAAATTGTTAACGCCTGTTAATGCTTGATTTATTCAGGATGCACGGAGCAGCTGCCTCTGGTGTCGCCCTCCGCCCACCTGTTTCCAGGGCTGTGTGGAGCGAGGTCTCCTGCAGACCCTCTCACCCCTCACCCCCGAACCTTAAGCACTTAGGGATCAGGTCTTTGTGCCTTAGCTATGCTATTTCTCCAAGTGCCAGGAGCTCAGACCATAGGTATGAAATGAGAAAGAAATGGGAAGGCATCAATGGCGTCATTGCAGCCAACAGCCGCCTGGGGCAGGGGATATAGATATGGGGCAGAAAATGAAGCGAGGAGTCTTTATTCCTGCATGGCTCCTTCCTATAGTTTGGAGATTGTTTGAGTGCGTCCCCTAAGAGTTCACGTGTTTGGACTTTCAACACCTGGAGTGTGGCTGAGAGAGCAAACTTTTAAGAAATAGGCCCTGGTCTGAGAATGGTAGTTTTTTTTTTTTGAGACCCTGAGTTGGTTTCTCACGAGAACAACTTAGAAGAGCAAGCACAGTCCCCAAATTGCTCTCTGGCTTCCTGTCTCAGCATGTGATTGTTTTCATGTGTGTTGCCACAGACTAAGTCTTCAGTGTGGAGCTAATCATTAGGATTATCTGATCTTTGACATTCAATATCTAGAACTGAAATAGAAATAGCCCTCTTTTTAACATTATTACCAAGCTGCAGGTATTTCCTCATAGCAACGAAAACTGGAATAACACTTTCTTTTACTGGAGTGAGTTTCAACACTTACAATTGCAATGCTCACAGTCAAACTCCTCTCCAGCCTACTCTGTTGTTTCCCCCTGGCTTCCTGGGATCACTTTTGAAACAAACTACTTGAGCCGATGTCTTTGTGTCAGTCCCCACTTTGGGACAGCTCAAGTGAAGACAAACTGATTGCTAAATTGCCGGGTTGCAGGCTGATCTTTAACACAAGCTCACGGTTGATTAGCACCTGCTGTGACTAGTGAATGGGTACCTTAGAGAGCCTCCCATGTGCTGGCCAGGATTTCAGATGGTGAATGGAACATACAGAGTCTCTGCCCTCGTGAACCCTCCACGTGTCTCATCTAAACCTTACCATATCTTCCTGTGAGCTGCATGCATTTCTACACTTATGTACAACCAATGCACTTGAGGAATCTCATCTCTTCAGGGATTTAAGCATAAAACAGCTTTTTTTTTTTCCTTCCTAAGCACTACTTAGTTTTTCCTGTGGCAAGGAGCATCTCCTTTGCATTTCTTTTCAATTGTATAAACTTTTAGGGGTTGGAAAGATGGCTCAGTAGATAAGAGCACTTGAAGCTCTTCCTGAGGTCCCAAGTTTGGCTACCAACACCCAAATCAGGTAATTCACAACTGCCTGTAACTCTAACTCTAGGGGATACTGG